>CM060425.1:225819919-226069484 GCA_030545235.1 Helianthus tuberosus
GCATCCTTCAGCTTCTTACACTCCAAAGTCTTATGATCCGTGGATTTGCAAATCCCACAATATCTCACGTGAGACTGTGATCTCGATTCCAAACGACACTTCCCAAAGTGGTTCTTCTTACAAGTTTTACATTTGGGCTTATCCCCCGATTGTTGCCCATCTCTCTTAGATCCCGACCCTTTCCTGTGGTCGTTATTTCCTGGTGTCTCTTTTCTGATCTTCGTGAGGTATCGTCCTCACGCTTTCTCTTATTCTCTTCTGAGTTCCTGAGTGCTCTCAACCTGACTACGTCCATGGTGAGAGATAAAGATAGATCAGCTACTGATCTGAAAGTTGTAGGCCTCGATGCCTTAACACTTGCTTTAATTTCAGGGGCTAAACCCCCGATGAAACGGGCAATCCTTTTCGGTTATGGGGTTACCAAGTACGGAACCAACCGAGATAGAGTATTGAAAGTGGTGAGGTATGCCTGGCAGTCTAAATTTTTCATCACCAAGGATAAGAAATCAGATTCGATCCTTTCAACTTCATGCTGCGGGCAAAAATTTTCCTTGATAAGGGCAACGAACTGATCCCATGACATACTGTAGAGTGGGATCTTTCCGGCAGCTTGTATGAGAGACTTCCACCATGCCAGTGCGTCTCCTTTAAACGATTGGGATACGTATTTCACTACATCCCGATCAGCACACCCGCTGATATCTACTACTGTATCCATTTCGTCCAACCAGGTCATGCAGTCGACCGCTCCTTTCTCCCCAGTAAAGTCTCTGGGTTTACATGAGACGAAGTATTTATACGTACAGGACTTACTATGCGGTTCCTGTTTCTGCTTGATCTTCTTTATCGGGACACTGTTTTGGTTAGAGGAGTGATGATCCTCATCATCCCTATTGAGCTCATCTTTCTTAGGTCCAACTTTCTTAGAGGGCGGCTTGCTATGAGCCTCCGAGCGGACTTTCGGTTTGGAACGTGGTGCAGATCGGGTCCTACTCCGGGTCCCGCTCGATTCACTATACTGTCTATTTAGCGCTTCGATAACAGCATCATTCACTAATGCTTTCAACTCCGCACCCGTTACTAATATTTTAGTATTAACAGGGTTTTCCACTGGATGACTGTTTATTTCTTTAGACTTAGTCATGTAGTCTTAATTGCTACACAAAAATAAGGACAAGGTCTATTTAGAAGTCTAAACAGTATTATCGTTCTTGACGATTTATTAACCATGGTAACTAAAAGCCATATTAGTTAATTTAATAATTTCATTCAGGATTTTTACTAGAAATCTTTTTAGAACGAAATATAATATTGGCATAATAAGCCTAGTCACGTAGACAAATTTCTAAATTACAAATTTAGATCTTATAGGATTAAAGTTTGAATAAATAAGACAAATCAATCCTTTTCTTGACAGGGAGTTTATAAACTACAGCTGCCTTTTTGTTTTATATGACATTAATTATAACCCGTAGGCATTATGTCACAACCAAATATATATAAAAATATAATCTTGGATAATTTATTAAAAGGGTGGCGTGTGTGATTTTACAGATCACACTAGCCAAGAATGTTAACATGTTTACAGATGTTAACAGAGATTCGAATCTTTTTAAACAGGTTCTACCATATTGGCTAGATTTATGACAACATAACAGCTGGGTTTTACCTTTTAAGATCCTTATTGTTATTAAAATGGTAAATCAAAATAATAAATGTTATTTTTCATTTATTTATACACTATGTTTATGCACATAATTAAAAATGAAAACCTTAAATTAACCATTCGAAATAAAATTTAAATCAGTACGAGTTTGCCCTAAACGGGTCTTTTACATAAACCACATGCCCACGCAGGGGCCAATAACAAAACAAACAAACCCACACAGGGGTCAAATAAAAAGATATGCCCACGCAGGGGCAGAACAGAAAGAAATACCCACGCAGGGGTAGAGTACATAAATAAATAAATGTCCACGCAGGGACATGAGTACCTCACTAAGATAACCAAACAAACAAAGGATTCAATGACCCTTCTTGCTTTTACCCTTGATTAGATCCACCATCTTCTTAAACATTCCCTGGTTACGCCTCCGATCATGCCGCAACTCATCCCGCATCTCTTGCCGCACCTCTTGTATCTCATGAAGGATTTCTTGCATTTGGGGCAGTGACATCGCCGGTGCCTGAGGTGGTTGCTGATAATGCGGCGGTTGAGGAGGCTGTTGTTGATAATGTGGAGGTTGAGAAAGTTGTGACTGCTGATACCCATATGATGGGTACCCATAGGTCGAGGGTCCCGTAGCCCAGGGACCTCCGTAGGGGCCTTCTTGGTGGAAAGTGTTGGAGTTTGCTGCTATCCAATAGGGATCCTCCGTAAAGTTATACCCCGTGTGAATCTGCTGCTCGAAGGGGGGTTGAATGCTGCAGCACTGGTGTAAGCGGGGATTGGGTCTCCAAAACCCAATGGTGGCTGTGGCGCGACTGGCGCAGTGTTCACTTCTGAGATGGGATGCGAAGATTCTCCCGTTTCCGGTTCTTCGTGAAGTGGCGAGAACCGACTTCCACTTGAATGTGGAGGGGTGCTGATGCGTATTCCCCCTCGTGCGGATATTCGCACGGTAGTTCTCCTTCGCCTCGGGGGCGAGGGAGGCTGAAGCAAAGGTGGTGTTGCTGGCGGAGTGACCGCTACAAGTCGGGAATCCTCGGAAGGATTCTGCTGCTGCTGTGGCTGCTGCTGTGGCTGGTGTAGGGGAGAGTGGTGAGGCAGGTGTAGGGGAGAGTTATGGTAAGACTGGTGAAGAGGAGAGTTATGGTAAGACTGGTGAAGAGGAGAGTTATGGTAAGACTGGTGAAGAGGAGAGTTATGATAACTGGGGGTAAACACCCAGTCGTGCTGTTTGAAGTTCTCCTCAAAGCTATCGGGACCATTGTAAGGTGATCCCATGAAAGGTGACCCATCAGAAATCTCGATGGGGTGGTTTGGAGTTCCAAATGGCGGCATTGCAGGATCAGTATCCTCATCGATGTCCATCGGGTTGCCACCAGAGAAGTGGTCTTCCGGCCCAAGTGGGTTAACACCCATAGGCACATCCAGGTAGTCATCAGGGTTGAACAAACCCTGGAAAACAGGTGATGGTTGGTTAAAAGGTGACTGGTGTCCTAGAGGAATATAGGACTGTTGTGAGTTGTGGGGCTCATTCTCCGAATGAGGCCCAAAGGAGTGCGGGATTGAAGGAGAGGTACTCAGTGAGACTGAGCGCCTAGCTTGTTAAGTAAAGGACCTCCAAAGATCCTGAGCATCCGTGTTGTGGGGGTCCGATGGTGTTCGCCGGTGTGATGGTCCGGCCTCATGGTCATTTGGGGCTACATGAGCTCCCTGTCCCCGTCCTCTTCCTCGCATACGTGGCGGCATTTTTGTGAACCTGTCAAAAACAACAAGTGATACAACAAAAATATATGTAAGACAAAGTTAGAATTAAAAACCAAAAATTTGGAAAATTCCTAAGTTCTTTGTCTAGACTCGAGAATCGAGGATTGTGCAATTGTGTAACTGAGATTAAACACAAAAGGCTAGTGTTTAATTCACTCAGAGTTGGCTCTGATACCAACCTGTCACACCCCTATTTTCCACGTGTCACCGGTGGGCCCGGTGGGGAGTATCGTGACGTAGTTGGTATCATCATAGACAAACAACACAATATATAAATGCACAGCGGAAGCAAAGATAGATTCATTTCAACTTTAATAAAGTGTAATATTAAATATCACTAATAGTTGAAACGGATCCACAGGCGGATCAAAATAAAAATAAGATATTGTTCAACAGTTTATTGTCGTCCAAGTTTGCGAGACTTATTGTGGACGCTCTAGAAGACAGCCAGCCTATTACGTGTAGTACCTGCACTTAACCTTTTGGGAAAAATACGTCAGTTTACACTGGTAAATACAATTTAACTGACTCATTTTGAAAATGGTTGAAAATTTATTTGAATGCTCAAGGCACAAAACATTTATATAACTTGGGGTAATTATTTATTATAATAATCTTGTGAACGAATTACATGTTACTTGTGCGTTCAGTAGCCCGGATCTTGTCCGGGTTAAAGATCAATAGACCCTCCACATTAGAGTTATACACTGACAGGTGTACGCCTACACCCCGTGCTCAGGTCGTGGCTATCTCGTAAGATGATGCCGAGGATATCCGGGACATGGTCATTAACCCCCCAAAGGCTTTAAGTGAACAAGACTGTTTAAACGAGCCGATCAAATTATTCAATTAACCATTCAGAGATGTAAGATTTGATGCTCGATCAAGCGGTATTCTATATACCGTAACCCCAAGCCCGTATAGGGAAAATAAGTTAAAAGTATTTACCTGAGTATAGTATAATTCTCAACAAGCAAAAAGGCAAGTAGCTTTTACCGGTGCTCCTAATCTGGAACGAAGGTTTATAATAACCTATTAGATTTCTAACGGGTCTTTATTTAAGCTTAAGCTTAGACCGGCTAGTTTAAAGGACGATACGGTTCAAACGCACGATTAAGCGAAGACCGGATAGAATGTGATTTAGACCCGACAAGTTTGAATACTTGTATAATATGGGTATACTAAATACATTCTGGATTTTGAGACAAAAATGATAATGTTTGACCCGTCTCGGTCAATTTATGCAAACTAGTTACTTAAACCGAACCGAACGCGAAAAGAGCGTTACGGGTAACCGTAAGAGTCATATGCAAGTTCCCTGAGATAATATGCTCTAAATATGTCATAATATCAGTAAGTTATTTTTTTATTATGCCCAAAACGGATTTAAACACAAATTAGGCCTCATAAGGGCATTTTGGTCATTTAAAAGATTATAAAAGAGTTAAATTAGAAATCTGAGTTACAGGTCTGGTTCATACAGTAAATATATTTAATTTAACATGTTATAACAGTAGAGTATGACCCATAAGTGAAAATCATCATTTAAAACCAAACTATGCACCTTAGGGGTATTTTGGTAATTTCACAAGGGCTAAAAATGTCAAAATTGGAAACCTGAGTTTATAAACTTGTACTTACTATTATTTTATAAAAATATGCTAAGAACATCAGTAGGTATCAACCTTATATGTTTAATATGGTTATAGTACATACTATGCGTTAAAAACGCTTAAAAAGGCGATTTAGAGCCGTTTCCGGGTTTTTAAAAGAAAGCTGATATTTTTATACTTCTAGAATGCTCAAAATATTTTATTTAACAAATAAAATCAGTAGAAAAAGGTTTGGAGTCAAAAGGATTTGTAAAACTCATTTTATGGCTTAAAAGGGCAAAATCGGTATTTACCGAATTAAACTTAGAGATCTATGATATGATCAGCCAAAAATTAAATAAAAATATTTAAAAATCCCAAAATATTATATAACATCAGTGGGTAAAAAGTTTGATATCAAAAAGTAGGTTTAAATAGGTTATATGCTAATTACGCCGTTTAAGTAACATAAAGCTTTCAAATTACGATATCGAGCATAACTCTTAATCTAGACCTCAAACTGATATCAAATTTTTGGTGCAAGTTTATAAATCAGTAACAAATGTTTCTACTCTTTCACTTTTTCAAAAATTACGTTTTTTAGTAAAAAGGGCATAATAGTCAACTTTAAGCATAAATCGGAAACATGCATATGAACCGGATAAGCATTGAACCAAGTTGTAAAATCTCAGAGAGTTAAACTTATATGAAAATTGGTCCAAAATATGCTCTAATGCAGATCTCAAACATGCATGAACGGATCAGAACTGAAAGTCAAAGAAAAAGTCAATCTATGCGACTTTCGGTTCCGATTCGGGTTAAAACTGAAAATTGTCGAGTTGATCATGATAAAACATGTTCTTACATTAATTACAAAGTTATTTTGATGATCAAACAGGTTGCATGCAGCCTACATTGCTAATTATGCTTAATTTTGCAAAAACACATTCTGTTGACTTTTTAAGAAAAGCTTTGACTCGACAATTAACATACTTAGAGTGGGAATCTGAAAATACCCTTTTGAGGGTTTGTTACCCACATAAATACCAACTTGTAGGTACTTTCAATTTGAGAAATGACTGAGCCATTTTCGTTTAATCACGAAGTCAAACTTAATTTACGATGGATTGACTTTCGGTTAATATACTAAGCTAGAACGGATTTGAGAAAGTTATGAATACTTACAAGAGTCCTAACAAAGCTTAGAGATCACTAGGAAGATATCTTGACGTCCAAAGAGCTCCAGGAATGGATCTTGTGAATTTTGAAAGTGTACGTGTTCATAGTTTACTACTTCAATGATCTTTATAACAAGTTTGATCTTCACATGGAGCTGCCACAAGAGTCTATGAGTGATATAAGATGAAGACAAGTGCCCCTAGATGCATGTAGGTTCTTTCTCTGGTTTTCCTCTTGTGTACGTACTAACTCATCAGTCAGGGTATTGGCTAGTTCTACTGCTTCTTCTATGGTTTGTGTCCTAGCTGCCTAGACTACGTGTCTGATCTCACTAATTAATCCCCAAACATAACGGGAGATTAATACTGGCTCAGGTGAGGCTAAGGTTGGCACTATTCTAGCATATTCAAAGAATACGGTAGTGTAACCTTTGCAGTCTATTCCAGTCATTTTAAGATTTAAGAACTTATTGGCGATTTGTTCCTTTTCATGAGGAGGACAAAATTTTCTTTCGACTATCTCTTTAAAGTTAGTCCATTCCATATTATAAACTCTGTCACTTCCTCTAAACTGGAGAATAGTATTCCACCATTCTAAGGCTGCATTTTTGAAAGATTAGAAGCAACCATAATCTTATCTTCATCTGCACATTTACTTATTTTTATGACTGCTTCTGTCTTTTCTATCCAGCGCAAGGCTGAAAAGGCTCCTTCATTACCTGAGAATTCTATTGGTTTGCAGGCCAAGAATTCTTTATAAGAACAACCGTAAGAGACGGTTCTTCTTCTTTTAGGAATTGGAGCTTGGATTATTGGTCTGTTATTTTCGTTCACACTGTGACTTGGTTCAGTGGGTTGGCGTTTACTTACAATTGCAGATTTATTATTTTCTGCTTTTTTAATAGTCTTGATAATATAGGGCATAACATCTATAATTCCTTGTGCTACTATATGTTGGATGACACTGTTATCTATTTGGTTTACGTTATTCTCATTATTCGGGTTTTCTTGATTTACTTCGTTGTCTATCTGAATTGGAAACATTTATCAGGTATTAATTATCACAGAATAAAACTTAATACAAACAATCACACAAACAGATTGATCAAAATCGTCAAACATTGCGACTTTACTCTTTTTATATATCTATGCATCGATTACATATTAAACTGAAAATTAAACACACTAGTAGTGTAACACCCCGTGTTTTCGGGAAGTCAAAGTCAAAGTCAAGGTCAAAGTCAACGACCGATTTCGCTCGACTTGACTTGTAGTAGGTTTCTTTTGTATGTTTATTTTAGTTGTATTATGTGGAGTAAGTGTCAATAATTACAATAATCGACGTGTGTTATTCGCAATCTAATCGACTTACGACTGTGAACTATAGGAAGTAACAATGCGATAAAGCTAACTAAACGATAATCAAACTATGCTAATTAAATCGACATCAAACCGTAACTCGAACTGCGCACTTAGTTATTGTTATACGTGTGTGTGTGTGTGTGCCTTATGTGTTACTTGTGCATGTTCATTTTTGTTATGTGTGGTAATCAATCGAATCGCAATCAAACTCGAAACGCAATCAAACCCAGTCGAAATCGAACTATGATAATTAGTGCTAGATATAGTAGTTGGGATCAAAAGTAATTTGACTAGGAAACCCGATCGTATCGAATCGCTCGCAACCGAAATCGAAATATCAAAAATCGTTGCATCGAACATTCAAAACGTGCAGCTGATCGATCAGGCTACCAGTCGATCGGACATCCTGTCCGTTCGGACGAAACGTGCAGCTGATCGATCAGGCTACCAGCCGATCAAACAGCCAGTCGATCGGACTGCTGTCCGATAGGACAGGCTGTCCGATCGAGCTGCCTGGCCGATCGGCCCGTATTTTCCTCATTTGGCATCCTATAAATACCCCTGTCATTGTCATCCTTTCCACTTTTGGAAACCTATGTCCTACCAGCACACTTAGCTCATCCTTTTCTCAGATTCCTCCCGATTCCGGTAAGATTTCGTCCTAAATCTAGTATTTTCTTGATCTACACGCACTCATACACCTTTCTATCTTTCAAATCTTAACTTTTAACCGTGAAATCACCAAGATTCAAGTGTTCTAGGATGATGTCATCATGGGTTCTTGAAGAACTTCATGTTTTGGCCTCAATCCACCAAGAATAACTTAGATCTAGCCGATTTCCACATAAACAAACAAAGATCTTTCATAGATCTAAACATATACACGGTGAAAAGGATTGAAAGATGGATTTTCCAACTTCCTTTCAACTCTTTTACACTCAATGCCTTCAAACCGATAGAAATGGAGCCTGTGTCGACTTACAAATCACTCCGGTGGTTGCATGGCTCAAGATCCGGATTCTATCCACAAGGTTAACCGACTTCGGGTTAAACATTAAACTCCGTTCCGAACAGTTCACCGACCGGATTTGGGTGATTCCTGTCCGACCTGGGGAACCAAGTAAGGACGAGGGATCTATGGTTCGACTCGTTGTCAAAATACCTCAATAAAACGACAAACAATCAGAACAACCAAGTGTTAGACGAATAGGCTGACCAGGTCAGGATGCTGACCGATCGGACTGCTGTCCGAACGGACAGCCAGCCGATCGGACAGTCAGCCGATCGACTGGCCAGCCAATCGGTTAACACGTGGTCCCACACTTAATCAATTTATTTTGAAGACTAGTATTGAACGAACTGCTGTTCGATCGGACTACGGTCCGATCGGATTACTCTTCGGATCATGAGATACTATACTTCAACACTTAATCGATTTTTCAACATGTTCGATGCATTAGGAGTGCCACCCGATCGAACAGCCGCCCGATCAGGTGACACCCTGCTGAGAACTTGTCTTGCTAAAAATACCTAACCGATCGGGTTGCCGGCCGACCGAGCAGCCGTCCGATCGACCGACCTGAAGGGTAATGACACTTCAATGTTTTCAAATGCTACAACGAAAACTTCAAAAGTCAAACCATCATACACAAACACCTCCTTCTCAAAGGAAGAAACAATCCACTCGAACAGCCATCCGATCGGCCTACCGACCGACCGGACAGCGGTCCGAGCGGACTGTCAACCGAACGGTCAGCCGTTCGATCGAACTACTATCCGATCGACCAGCTGTCCGACTCTCCAACACTTGTTTTCCGTTTTACGCGTCACTTATCCTTATGCTATCAATCCATTCAGGCTAACCTTACTCGCTAAGCGCTCCCTTCAATCCATCAACCGCTGTGAGTATACTCGATCCCTTTTTGCTTTATGCAATTTTGGGTGTTACATACGTTACAACTATTCAAATCACATCAAACACACTACTCAATACTACTTGAACGCTAACTGTTAATGCACGTTATACGTGGCTTATGAATGCTTGTTTGTTATGTTTACACATGGAATGCTGTCTACCTGCCTTAGCAACGATAGTACTATAGTTTGGACTCAGCACCCGTTCACACGGGGGTTGTTAAGGACAATTACTTGCATGGATTACGGTGGTAATCATGTATTGCGAACTGCCTCGGGCAGTCAACCCGCAATCATTGGTATCGATGGATCTATGTCGATAACTAACGTGCTTCATTTCACTATGTGTACGTGCTGGTTATGCGTAAACGAATTCGACTCTATATGCTAATATCAAACTTGTATGCTCACCTTTACATTTTATGTATTGACTTTATTTTAACGTATGTGACAGGTGCTTAGGATGCACATCTGGTAGGAATTTGAAGCTAGAATAAAGCTTTAGAGCCCAACAAATAGTTGTCTGTAGTAATTGAATCAAGGGTCTCTAGAAGCAGATAAACAATTGCTCTATTTAAATCTGAGTTGTCGGAACAGAATTATTTGACTAGTTTTTATCTGTAATAATTTGTTTACTGTTTGAGACATGGTATGGGACATGTTATTTAATTGAATGGTAATGATAATTGTTATGGAAACTTCTGGATAATTTGTTTCGCTCAGTGCCATGCCCCGATGATTCCGCCATCGGTTGGGGTGTGACAGATTAGTATCAGAGCCATAACTATAGGGAATTAGGCAAGACACGACCTAGTCCGGGTCGATGTCTCAGAGACCTGGTCTATAGTTAGGAACCAACAGACCGACTTGTGCATACCCAGTAGGGATTATGTACGAGCTTATTTCTCACTATTCTCACTTATGCTACACTATCACTGCACACGAATTTCCAATTATGAATTGGAAATAAAGTCGAGAATAGGTGTGAAAACCGCAAACTCTCGACTAAAGTTGCTCGAACAACCCGCATTTTATCTACAAACGGGGAGAATTATGCCAAATCAGGAGTGAAATCCATATTTTGATGAATAATCTCCTCTATTTTAATAAAACAGGGACGAAGTTGTTAAACTAGGGGTGAAACCTTAACCTTGACTACTTGTTCCGCTCATTTTACAAAGCTCTCACCAAAGTTTCGACGGACTCCAACGACCTGAAGTCACAACATGACTAACGGGATGTGTGCCAAACGCCCAAGATTCGAGGCAAAAGCATAATCCTGAAGGTCAAATGTGTACACCAGATCCTTGTGAATAGTCGAACCACTTTGGGTAGTCGAAGTCTACTAGCCGCAAACAATCTATATCTCGAATTTTATGTGTTTCGATTCTGAGCCCGCAACTGCCGACTCTGATGTTTCATCGATTTTATGTGCTTATATATGTGTTTAAATTTTGGAGATTTACTCGATTTTTGCTTTCACTTCGATCGACACGCACGACTCGCACTGCATTTCTATCTCGATACGCTGCCAAATCACTAAATTATGGACGACCTTATGCTACGCTTATACCACACGACTCGATATATCAAATGCGAACACTATATTCGAACGCTCGTGAACTGTGAATGATAGGTTTCTGTATTCTGACTGCCTCTTATGACTACATGGTTAGGTGTTTCTGTGACTCTGTGCTCTATATGCTTACGTGATTTTGTGCTTCTGTGTTTATGTGAACCTGTGACTAATTTACTACGTGTTTATGCACCTACGAAATTGTATGTGTTCCTGAGCTTTAGTAAGTAGTAGACGTGTGGGGTGAGATTCGAATACAATGTGTTGAGTCCTGTGACGATGTCTGTTGCAGACAATGTCATCTGGATCCCGTCATCCCTTACTTTCTCGTCAAGAAAACAGAGACAAACGCCTTGCTGCCATCATCGCTAAAAGTGTAGCAAAGGCCGTGAGTGATGTTTACGAGAATGTCAGCAAATCGTCTGAGGAATCGAGGACCGAAGCTCCTAAAGCTACCACCAAGGCCTTCAATTTCAAGCAATTCAAGTCATGTGGGCCAAAAGAATTCACTGGCGAGGGAGGTCCTACTGCACTATTCCAATGGTTTGATTTCATTGAGGTCACACTACGACAGAGTGGTTGCCCCGATGACCTCCGAACTCTGAATGCTACCGGCGTTTTCCAGTCCCGTGCACTAGACTGGTGGACGGCCGAGAGGAACAAGCGAGGGAATGATGCAGCCTACGGTCTGTCGTGGGACGAACTCAAGGAGGTCATGCTGGAAGAATTCTGCCCTCCTCATGAACGCCAAAAGCTAGAAGATGAATTCTGGCACATACAGCAGAAGGAAGGTGACAACGCTGCTCTCACTGCTCACTTCAAACAGCTCAGCATCATTTGTCCCGATCAGGTCAAGACTCCAGACATGGCAATCAAAAAGTATATCCGAGCCTTGCCTGACTGTGTTGTTGATTTCGTTCAAGCGGCTAAGACTACGACGATCGAAGAAACTTATCTACTGGCTGCTGAAATCAATGACAAGCGGGTCAAGGCCGGTGTCTGGGATAAAACTTCAAAGCACCTGCATCAAGCTACCGCTGTCGCACCCACTGCTGAAACCACCATCTCATCGAGCAACAAGAGGAAGAACAAGAGAAAGAACAGCTCCAGCAACAAGAACTGTGCGATCACTGCTGCACCGATTCAAGTTGTACCAGCACAACAACGTCAACTAGCGGCGCCTGTGGCAAATGCACCACCTGCTAAACGTGCATACACTGGGCCACACCCGCTCTGCCCTACTTGTACCTACCACCACCCGACTGCCAGTGCTTGCCGTTTTTGTGCTCATTGCAATATGTACAGCCACTTTACTACCAACTGCCGTGCTCGACAAGCTCCTGCTCATCAAGCTCTACTCACCGCCCCTCAGGGTCAACAAGCTCCTCCGGCACCCGCGGTCAACGCCAGAGCCTGCTTCGCATGTGGCGATCCTAACCATTTCGCCAACATGTGCCCCAATAGGGTTGTGAAACAAGAGCCCCAGCAGCAGCAGCCTCAGCAGCAGCAGCAGTAACACCAGCAGCAGCAACAACAGGCCTCACGCGCCAGAACTTTCAACAGCAACGTGCGTCAAGCCCAAGCCGACAACAACGTAGTTAATGGTACGTTCCTTGTGAATGGTATTTATGCTTCGTGTTTATTTGATACTGGAGCCGATAATTGCTTTGTGTCGTTCAAATTCGAGAAGCTCCTTAGTCGTAAACACTCCCAACTCTCCTCGACGTTCGATGTTGAAGTCACTACTGGACGAACTGTCGCCGTTAATTCTGTTCTCCGTGATTGTACTCTTGAGCTCAACAATCACATCTTCCCGATCGACCTCATTCCGATGCAACTCGGAAGTTTTGACGTCATAGTAGGCATGGACTTTCTTCACAAAAACCATGCTGAAGTTGTGTGCTTCGACAAGATGATCCGATTCTCGCTTTCGAATGGTGATTTATTGTATGTTTACGATGATACTACTTCGAAAGGTCTCCTTAGTCGTATCGACCTCATTCCTGGAGCCAACCCTATTGCCAAAGCTCCCTACCAACTCGCGCCGTCCGAAATGCGTGAACTTTCAAACCAACTCCAGGAATTACTTGAGAAAGGCTTTATTCGCCCGAGCACCTCTCCTTGGGGCGCGCCAGTCCTTTTTGTCAAAAAGAAGGATGGGTTGTTCAGGATGTGCATCGACTATTGGGAATTGAATAAGCTAACTATCAAGAACCGCTATCCCCTACCCCGCATCGATGAATTGTTTGATCAGCTACAAGGTGCTACGTGCTTCTCAAAGATCGATCTACGCTCAGGATATCACCAGCTACGTATTCAAGAGGAGGATATACCCAAAACCGCGTTTCGCACTCGATACGGCCACTACGAATTCGTTGTTATGCCTTTTGGTTTAACCAACGCACCCGCGGTTTTCATGGATCTGATGAATCACGTGTGTAAACCATATCTCGACCGTTTCGTCATCGTATTCATCGACGATGTCTTGATCTATTCCAAATCGAAAGCCGAACACGCGCAACATCTACGTTTGGTACTCGAGCTACTCCAGGGGAACCAACTCTACGCCAAGTTCTCCAAGTGTGAATTCTGGTTGGAGGAAGTTCAGTTCCTGGGTCACATCGTAAATAATCAAGGTATCCACATCGATCCTGCGAAGATTGAAGCTGTCAAGAACTGGATTACACCTAAGAACCCGTCTGAAGCCCGTTCTTTTCTCGGACTAGCGGGCTATTATCGACGATTTATCGAAGGATTCTCAAAGATCGCTGTGCCGCTTACCGCTCTCACACATAAGGACAAGCCTTTTGTTTGGGGAACCGAACAAGAGGCTACCTTCCGAACTCTCAAGCACATGCTTTGCAATGCTTCTGTTCTCACATTACCCGACGGAAACAACGATTTCATTGTCTACTGTGATGCTTCCAACCTTGGTCTTGGTTGTGTTCTCATGCAATGGGATAAGGTTATAGCTTACGCATCTCGTCAGGTCAAAATCCACGAGAAGAACTATACAACCCATGATCTCGAGCTAGGCGCAGTTGTTTTTGCGTTAAAGATTTGGCGACACTACCTGTATGGTACCAAGTGTACGATCTTCACCGATCATAGGAGCCTACAGCATATCTTTAATCAGAAGGAACTTAATATGCGTCAACGCCGATGGGTAGAACTTCTCAACGATTACGACTGTGAGATTCGTTATCACCCAGGCAAGGCAAATGTTGTTGCCGACGCACTTAGTAGACGGAACTATCTGCTTAGCACTCGTAATGTTCAAACCCAATACGACCTCGAGACCCTCATCCGCGAAGCTCAGCATGCGTGTTTTAACGAACGCACTCTGAAGAAGGAAAGAATCTACCACGATGGAGCCCAGCTTGTGAGCAAATCAAATGGGATATTCCACTTTCTGGACCGAATTTGGATCCCTAAATGGACCGATTTGCGACAGATTCTGATGGACGAAGCCCACAAATCCTGGTACTCTATTCATCCCGGTGCCGACAAAATGTACCAGGACCTCCGCTATAGGTACTGGTGGCCGGGCATGAAAAGGGATATTGCTCTCTATGTTGGAAAATGCCTGACTTGTGCAAGAGTCAAGGCTGAACATCAAAGACCCTCTGGCTTGCTCGAACAACCACCGATCCCCATGTGGAAGTGGGAGAGTATAGCTATGGACTTTATAACAAAGCTACCACATACGTCATCAGGTCACGACAGCATCTGGGTTGTGGCTGACCGTTTGACCAATTCTGCTCACTTTTTGCCAATACGGGAAGACTACAAGGTAGAACGATTAGCCCGAATCTACACCAACGAGATCATCTGTAATCATGGGATGCCTCGTGACATCATCTCTGATCGTGATGCTCGGTTTACCTCGTGACTATGGGAAACATTTCAATTGGCACTCGGTACATCGCTTAATCTAAGTACCGCTTTCCACCCTCAAACCGACGGTCAGACAGAAAGAACGATTCGTACTCTTGAAGACATGCTCCGTTCGTGTGTCATAGACTTCGGTGGTAATTGGGACAAATACCTGCCGTTAGTGGAATTCTCGTATAACAACAGCTACCATGCAAGCATTCAAATGGGACCATTCGAGGCTTTATACGGAAGAAGATGTCGATCGCCTATTGTGTGGCACGAGATCGGTCATTCGCAATTAACCGGACCTGAGCTACTACAAGAAACGACAGACAAAATTTTCCAAATTCGAGACAACTTGGTAAAAGCTCGGAATCGACAGAAAAGTTACGCCGATAGACGACGCAAGCCCCTTGAATTTGACGTTGGTGACTACGTACTCCTAAAGGTATCACCTTGGAAGGGTGTGGTCTGATTCGGCAAGAAAGGAAAGCTCACGCCTCGATATGTTGGACCTTTTAAGATTCTGGAAAGGGTCGGAAAAGTCACCTACAGACTCGAACTACCGGAGGAACTTAGTAACGTCCACCCGACTTTCCACGTGTCAAACCTCCGAAAGTGCCTAGCCAACCACGACTTACATGTCCCACTCGATGACCTTCAGGTGAACGAAACATAACACTTCGTGGAGAAGCCTGTCGAAATCATGGATTGCCAAACTAAGCAGCTCAGACGCTCTCGCATTCCTATTGTGAAAGTCTGATGGGAAGGCAAACGAGGCACAGATTTATTATTTTCTGCTTCTTTAACAGTCTTGATAATATAGGGCATGACATCTATAATTCCTTGTGCTACTATATGTTGGATGACACTGTTATCTATTTGGTTTACGTTATTCTCATTATTCGGGTTTTCTTGATTTACTTCGTTGTCTATCTGAATTGGAAACATTTATCAGGTATTAATTGTCATAGAATAAAACTTAATACAAACAATCACACAAACAGATTGATCAAAATCGTCAAACATTGCGACTTTACTCTTTTTTATATATCTATGCATCGATTACATATTAAACTGAAAATTAAACACACTAGTAGTGTAACACCCCGTGTTTTCGGGAAGTCAAAGTCAAAGTCAAGGTCAAAGTCAACGACCGATTTCGCTCGACTTGACTTGTAGTAGTTTTCTTTTGTATGTTTATTTTAGTTGTATTATGTGGAGTAAGTGTCAATAATTACAATAATCGACGTGTGTTATTCGCAATCTAATCGACTTACGACTGTGAACTATAGGAAGTAACAATGCGATAAAGCTAACTAAACGATAATCAAACTATGCTAATCAAATCGACATCAAACCGCAACTCGAACTGCGCACTTAGTTATTGTTATACGTGTGTGTGTGCCTTATGTGTTACTTGTGCATGTTCATTTTTGTTATGTGTGGTAATCAATCGAATCGCAATCAAACTCGAAACGCAATCGAACCCAGTCGAAATCGAACTATGATAATTAGTGCTAGATATAGTAGTTGGGATCAAAAGTAATTTGACTAGGAAACCCGATCGTATCGAATCGCTCGCAACCGAAATCGAAATATAAAAAATCGTTGCACCGAACATTCGAAACGTGCAGCTGATCGATCAGGCTACCAGTCGATCGGACAGCCTGTCCGTTCGGACGAAACGTGCAGCTGATCGATCAGGCTACCAGCCGATCGAACAGCCAGTCGATCGGACTGCTGTCCGATCGGACAGGCTGTCCGATCGAGCTGCCTGGCCGATCGGCCCGTATTTTCTTCATTTGGCATCCTATAAATACCCCTGTCATTGTCATCCTTTCCACTTTTGGAAACCTATGTCCTACCAGCACACTTAGCTCATCCTTTTCTCAGATTCCTCCCGATTCCGGTAAGATTTCGTCCTAAATCTAGTATTTTCTTGATCTACACGCACTCATACACCTTTCTATCTTTCAAATCTTAACTTTTAACCGTGAAATCACCAAGATTCAAGTGTTCTAGGATGATGTCATCATGGGTTCTTGAAGAACTTCATGTTTTGGCCTCAATCCACCAAGAATAACTTAGATCTAGCCGATTTCCAAATAAACAAACAAAGATCTTTCATAGATCTAAACATATACACGGTGAAAAGGATTGAAAGATGGATTTTCCAACTTCCTTTCAACTCTTTTACACTCAATGCCTTTAAACCAATAGAAACGGAGCCTGTGCCGACGTACAAATCACTCCGGTGGTTGCATGGCTCAAGATCCGGATTCTATCCACAAGGTTAACCGACTTCGGGTTAAACATTAAACTCCGTTCCGAACAGTTCACCGGCCGGATTTGGGTGATTCCTGTCCGACCAGGGGAACCAAGTAAGGACGAGGGATCTATGGTTCGACTCGTTGTCAAAATACCTCAATAAAACGACAAACAATCAGAACAACCAAGTGTTAGATGAATAGGCTGACCAGGTCAGGATGCTGACCGATCGGACTGCTGCCCGAACGGACAGCCAGCCGATCGGTTAACACGTGGTCCCACACTTAATCAATTTATTTTGAAGACTAGTATTGAACGAACTGCTGTTCGATCGGACTACGGTCCGATCGGATTACTCTTCGGATCATGAGATACTATACTTCAACACTTAATTGATTTTTCAACATGTTCGATGCACTAGGAGTGCCACCCGATCGAACAGCCGCCCGATCAGGTGACACCCTGCTGAGAACTTGTCTTGCTAAAAATACCTAACCGATCGGGTTGCCGGCCGACCGAGCAGCCGTCCGATCGACCGACCTGAAGGGTAATGACACTTCAATGTTTTCAAAGGCTACAACGAAAACTTCAAAAGTCAAACCATCATACACAAACACCTCCTTCTCAAAGGAAGAAACAATCCACTCGAACAGCCATCCGATCGGCCTACCGACCGACCGGACAGCGGTCCGAGCGGACTGTCAACCGAACGGTCAGCCGTCCGATCGAACTACCATCCGATCGACCAGCTGTCCGACTCTCCAACACTTGTTTTCCGTTTTACGCGTCACTTATCGTTATGCTATCAATCTATTCAGGCTAACCTTACTCGCTAAGCGCTCCCTTCAATCCATTAACCGCTGTGAGTATACTCGATCCCTTTTTGCTTTATGCACTTTTGGGTGTTACATACGTTACAACTATTCAAATCACATCAAACACACTACTCAATACTACTTGAACGCTAACTGTTAATGCACGTTATACGTGGCTTATGAATGCTTGTTTGTTATGTTTACACATGGAATGCTGTCTACCTGCCTTAGCAATGATAGTACTATAGTTTGGACTCAGCACTCGTTCACACGGGGGTTGTTAAGGACAATTACTTGCATGGATTACGGTGGTAATCATGTATTGCGAACTGCCTCGGGCAGTCAACCCGCAATCATTGGTATCGATGGATCTATGTCGATAACTAACGTGCTTCATTTCACTATGTGTACGTGCTGGTTATGCGTAAACGAATTCGACTCTATATGCTAATATCAAACTTGTATGCTCACCTTTACATTTTATGTATTGACTTTATTTTAACGTATGTGACAGGTGCTTAGGATGCACATCTGGTAGGAATTTGAAGCTAGAATAAAGCTTTAGAGCCCAACAAATAGTTGTCTGTAGTAATTGAATCAAGGGTCTCTAGAAGCAGATAAACAATTGCTCTATTTAAATCTGAGTTGTCGGAACAGAATTATTTGCCTAGTTTTTATCTGTAATAATTTGTTTACTGTTTGAGACATGGTATGGGACATGTTATTTAATTGAATGGTAATGATAATTGTTATGGAAACTTCTGGATAATCTGTTTCGCTCAGTGCCATGCCCCGATGATTCCGCCATCGGTTGGGGTGTGACAGATTAGTATCAGAGCCATAACTATAGGGAATTAGGCAAGACACGACCTAGTCCGGGTCGATGTCTCAGAGACCTGGTCTATAGTTAGGAACCAACAGACCGACTTGTGCATACCCAGTAGGGATTATGTACGAGCTTATTTCTCACTATTCTCACTTATGCTACACTATCACTGCACACGAATTTCCAATTATGAATGGGCAATAAAGTCGAGAATAGGTGTGAAAACCGCAAACTCTCGACTAAAGTTGCTCGAACAACCCGCATTTTATCTACAAACGGGGAGAATTATGCCAAATCAGGAGTGAAATCCATATTTTGATGAATAATCTCCTCTATTTTAATAAAACAGGGACGAAGTTGTTAAACTAGGGGTGAAACCTTAACCTTGACTACTTGTTCCGCTCATTTTACAAAGCTCTCACCAAAGTTTCGACGGACTCCAACGACCTGAAGTCACAACATGACTAACGGGATGTGTGCCAAACGCCCAAGATTCGAGGCAAAAGCATAATCCTGAAGGTCAAATGTGTACACCAGATCCTTGTGAATAGTCGAACCACTTTGGGTAGTCGAAGTCTACTAGCCGCAAACAATCTATATCTCGAATTTTATGTGTTTCGATTCTGAGCCCGCAACTGCCGACTCTGATGTTTCATCGATTTTATGTGCTTATATATGTGTTTAAATTTTGGAGATTTACTCGATTTTTGCTTTCACTTCGATCGACACGCACGACTTGCACTGCATTTCTATCTCGATACGCTGCCAAATCACTAAATTATGGACGACCTTATGCTACGCTTATACCACACGACTCGATATATCAAATGCGAACACTATATTCGAACGCTCGTGAACTGTGAATGATAGGTTTCTGTATTCTGACTGCCTCTTATGACTACATGGTTAGGTGTTTCTGTGACTCTGTGCTCTATATGCTTACGTGATTTTGTGCTTCTGTGTTTATGTGAACCTGTGACTAATTTACTACGTGTTTATGCACCTACGAAATTGTATGTGTTCCTGAGCTTTAGTAAGTAGTAGACGTGTGGGGTGAGATTCGAATACAATGTGTTGAGTCCTGTGACGATGTCTGTTGCAGACAATGTCATCTGGATCCCGTCATCCCTTACTTTCTCGTCAAGAAAACAGAGACAAACGCCTTGCTGCCATCATCGCTAAAAGTGTAGCAAAGGCCGTGAGTGATGTTTACGAGAATGTCAGCAAATCGTCTGAGGAATCGAGGACCGAAGCTCCTAAAGCTACCACCAAGGCCTTCAATTTCAAGCAATTCAAGTCGTGTGGGCCAAAAGAATTCACTGGCGAGGGAGGTCCTACTGCACTATTCCAATGGTTTGATTTCATTGAGGTCACACTACGACAGAGTGGTTGCCCCGATGACCTCCGAACTCTGAATGCTACCGGCGTTTTCCAGTCCCGTGCACTAGACTGGTGGACGGCCGAGAGGAACAAGCGAGGGAACGATGCAGCCTACGGTCTGTCGTGGGACGAACTCAAGGAGGTCATGCTGGAAGAATTCTGCCCTCCTCATGAACGCCAAAAGCTAGAAGATGAATTCTGGCACATACAGCAGAAGGAAGGTGATAACGCTGCTCTCACTGCTCACTTCAAACAGCTCAACATCATTTGTCCCGATCAGGTCAAGACTCCAGACATGGCAATCAAAAAGTATATCCAAGTCCTGCCTGACTGTGTTGTTGATTTCGTTCAAGCGGCTAAGACTACGACGATCGAAGAAACTTATCTACTGGCTGCTGAAATCAATGACAAGCGGGTCAAGGCCGGTGTCTGGGATAAAACTTCAAAGCACCTGCATCAAGCTACCGCCGCCGCACCCACTGCTGAAACCACCATCTCATCGAGCAACAAGAGGAAGAACAAGAGAAAGAACAGCTCCAGCAACAAGAACTGTGCGATCACTGCTGCACCGATTCAAGTTGTACCAGCCCAACAATGTCAACTAGCGGCGCCTGTGGCAAATGCACCACCTGCTAAACGTGCATACACTGGGCCACACCCGCTCTGCCCTACTTGTACCTACCACCACCCGACTGCCAGTGCTTGCCGTTTTTGTGCTCATTGCAATATGTACAGCCACTTTACTACCAACTGCCGTGCTCGACAAGCTCCTGCTCATCAAGCTCTACTCACCGCCCCTCAGGGTCAACAAGCTCCTCCGGCACCCGCGGTCAACGCCAGAGCCTGCTTCGCATGTGGCGATCCTAACCATTTCGCCAACATGTGCCCCAATAGGGTTGTGAAACAAGAGCCCCAGCAGCAGCAGCCTCAGCAGCAGCAGCAGTAACACCAGCAGCAGCAACAACAGGCCTCACGCGCCAGAACTTTCAACAGCAACGTGCGTCAAGCCCAAGCCGACAACAACGTAGTTAATGGTACGTTCCTTGTGAATGGTATTTATGCTTCGTGTTTATTTGATACTGGAGCCGATAATTGCTTTGTGTCGTTCAAATTCGAGAAGCTCCTTAGTCGTAAACACTCCCAACTCTCCTCGACGTTCGATGTTGAAGTCACTACTGGACGAACTGTCGCCGTTAATTCTGTTCTCCGTGATTGTACTCTTGAGCTCAACAATCACATCTTCCCGATCGACCTCATTCCGATGCAACTCGGAAGTTTTGACGTCATAGTAGGCATGGACTTTCTTCACAAAAACCATGCTGAAGTTGTGTGCTTCGACAAGATGATCCGATTCTCGCTTTCGAATGGTGATTTATTGTATGTTTACGATGATACTACTTCGAAAGGTCTCCTTAGTCGTATCGACCTCATTCCTGGAGCCAACCCTATTGCCAAAGCTCCCTACCAACTCGCGCCGTCCGAAATGCGTGAACTTTCAAACCAACTCCAGGAATTACTTGAGAAAGGCTTTATTCGCCCGAGCACCTCTCCTTGGGGCGCGCCAGTCCTTTTTGTCAAAAAGAAGGATGGGTTGTTCAGGATGTGCATCGACTATTGGGAATTGAATAAGCTAACTATCAAGAACCGCTATCCCCTACCCCGCATCGATGAATTGTTTGATCAGCTACAAGGTGCTACGTGCTTCTCAAAGATCGATCTACGCTCAGGATATCACCAGCTACGTATTCAAGAGGAGGATATACCCAAAACCGCGTTTCGCACTCGATACGGCCACTACGAATTCGTTGTTATGCCTTTTGGTTTAACCAACGCACCCGCGGTTTTCATGGATCTGATGAATCACGTGTGTAAACCATATCTCGACCGTTTCGTCATCGTATTCATCGACGATGTCTTGATCTATTCCAAATCGAAAGCCGAACACGCGCAACATCTACGTTTGGTACTCGAGCTACTCCAGGGGAACCAACTCTACGCCAAGTTCTCCAAGTGTGAATTCTGGTTGGAGGAAGTTCAGTTCCTGGGTCACATCGTAAATAATCAAGGTATCCACATCGATCCTGCGAAGATTGAAGCTGTCAAGAACTGGATTACACCTAAGAACCCGTCTGAAGCCCGTTCTTTTCTCGGACTAGCGGGCTATTATCGACGATTTATCGAAGGATTCTCAAAGATCGCTGTGCCGCTTACCGCTCTCACACATAAGGACAAGCCTTTTGTTTGGGGAACCGAACAAGAGGCTACCTTCCGAACTCTCAAGCACATGCTTTGCAATGCTTCTGTTCTCACATTACCCGACGGAAACAACGATTTCATTGTCTACTGTGATGCTTCCAACCTTGGTCTTGGTTGTGTTCTCATGCAATGGGATAAGGTTATAGCTTACGCATCTCGTCAGGTCAAAATCCACGAGAAGAACTATACAACCCATGATCTCGAGCTAGGCGCAGTTGTTTTTGCGTTAAAGATTTGGCGACACTACCTGTATGGTACCAAGTGTACGATCTTCACCGATCATAGGAGCCTACAGCATATCTTTAATCAGAAGGAACTTAATATGCGTCAACGCCGATGGGTAGAACTTCTCAACGATTACGACTGTGAGATTCGTTATCACCCAGGCAAGGCAAATGTTGTTGCCGACGCACTTAGTAGACGGAACTATCTGCTTAGCACTCGTAATGTTCAAACCCAATACGACCTCGAGACCCTCATCCGCGAAGCTCAGCATGCGTGTTTTAACGAACGCACTCTGAAGAAGGAAAGAATCTACCACGATGGAGCCCAGCTTGTGAGCAAATCAAATGGGATATTCCACTTTCTGGACCGAATTTGGATCCCTAAATGGACCGATTTGCGACAGATTCTGATGGACGAAGCCCACAAATCCTGGTACTCTATTCATCCCGGTGCCGACAAAATGTACCAGGACCTCCGCTATAGGTACTGGTGGCCGGGCATGAAAAGGGATATTGCTCTCTATGTTGGAAAATGCCTGACTTGTGCAAGAGTCAAGGCTGAACATCAAAGACCCTCTGGCTTGCTCGAACAACCACCGATCCCCATGTGGAAGTGGGAGAGTATAGCTATGGACTTTATAACAAAGCTACCACATACGTCATCAGGTCACGACAGCATCTGGGTTGTGGCTGACCGTTTGACCAATTCTGCTCACTTTTTGCCAATACGGGAAGACTACAAGGTAGAACGATTAGCCCGAATCTACACCAACGAGATCATCTGTAATCATGGGATGCCTCGTGACATCATCTCTGATCGTGATGCTCGGTTTACCTCGTGACTATGGGAAACATTTCAATTGGCACTCGGTACATCGCTTAATCTAAGTACCGCTTTCCACCCTCAAACCGACGGTCAGACAGAAAGAACGATTCGTACTCTTGAAGACATGCTCCGTTCGTGTGTCATAGACTTCGGTGGTAATTGGGACAAATACCTGCCGTTAGTGGAATTCTCGTATAACAACAGCTACCATGCAAGCATTCAAATGGGACCATTCGAGGCTTTATACGGAAGAAGATGTCGATCGCCTATTGTGTGGCACGAGATCGGTCATTCGCAATTAACCGGACCTGAGCTACTACAAGAAACGACAGACAAAATTTTCCAAATTCGAGACAACTTGGTAAAAGCTCGGAATCGACAGAAAAGTTACGCCGATAGACGACGCAAGCCCCTTGAATTTGACGTTGGTGACTACGTACTCCTAAAGGTATCACCTTGGAAGGGTGTGGTCTGATTCGGCAAGAAAGGAAAGCTCACGCCTCGATATGTTGGACCTTTTAAGATTCTGGAAAGGGTCGGAAAAGTCACCTACAGACTCGAACTACCGGAGGAACTTAGTAACGTCCACCCGACTTTCCACGTGTCAAACCTCCGAAAGTGCCTAGCCAACCACGACTTACATGTCCCACTCGATGACCTTCAGGTGAACGAAACATAACACTTCGTGGAGAAGCCTGTCGAAATCATGGATTGCCAAACTAAGCAGCTCAGACGCTCTCGCATTCCTATTGTGAAAGTCTGATGGGAAGGCAAACGAGGCACAGATTTATTATTTTCTGCTTCTTTAACAGTCTTGATAATATAGGGCATGACATCTATAATTCCTTGTGCTACTATATGTTGGATGACACTGTTATCTATTTGGTTTACGTTATTCTCATTATTCGGGTTTTCTTGATTTACTTCGTTGTCTATCTGAATTGGAAACATTTATCAGGTATTAATTGTCATAGAATAAAACTTAATACAAACAATCACACAAACAGATTGATCAAAATCGTCAAACATTGCGACTTTACTCTTTTTTATATATCTATGCATCGATTACATATTAAACTGAAAATTAAACACACTAGTAGTGTAACACCCCGTGTTTTCGGGAAGTCAAAGCCAAAGTCAAGGTCAAAGTCAACGACCGATTTCGCTCGACTTGACTTGTAGTAGTTTTCTTTTGTATGTTTATTTTAGTTGTATTATGTGGAGTAAGTGTCAATAATTACAATAATCGACGTGTGTTATTCGCAATCTAATCGACTTACGACTGTGAACTATAGGAAGTAACAATGCGATAAAGCTAACTAAACGATAATCAAACTATGCTAATCAAATCGACATCAAACCGCAACTCAAACTGCGCACTTAGTTATTGTTATACGTGTGTGTGTGCCTTATGTGTTACTTGTGCATGTTCATTTTTGTTATGTGTGGTAATCAATCGAATCGCAATCAAACTCGAAACGCAATCGAACCCAGTCGAAATCGAACTATGATAATTAGTGCTAGATATAGTAGTTGGGATCAAAAGTAATTTGACTAGGAAACCCGATCGTATCGAATCGCTCGCAACCGAAATCGAAATATCAAAAATCGTTGCACCGAACATTCGAAACGTGCAGCTGATCGATCAGGCTACCAGTCGATCGGACAGCCTGTCCGTTCGGACGAAACGTGCAGCTGATCGATCAGGCTACCAGCCGATCGAACAGCCAGTCGATCGGACTGCTGTCCGATCGGACAGGCTGTCCGATCGGACAGGCTGTCCGATCGAGCTGCCTGGCCGATCGGCCCGTATTTTCTTCATTTGGCATCCTATAAATACCCCTGTCATTGTCATCCTTTCCACTTTTGGAAACCTATGTCCTACCAGCACACTTAGCTCATCCTTTTCTCAGATTCCTCCCGATTCCGGTAAGATTTCGTCCTAAATCTAGTATTTTCTTGATCTACACGCACTCATACACCTTTCTATCTTTCAAATCTTAACTTTTAACCGTGAAATCACCAAGATTCAAGTGTTCTAGGATGATGTCATCTTGGGTTCTTGAAGAACTTCATGTTTTGGCCTCAATCCACCAAGAATAACTTAGATCTAGCCGATTTCCACATAAACAAACAAAGATCTTTCATAGATCTAAACATATACACGGTGAAAAGGATTGAAAGATGGATTTTCCAACTTCCTTTCAACTCTTTTACACTCAATGCCTTCAAACCGATAGAAACGGAGCCTGTGCCGACGTACAAATCACTCCGGTGGTTGCATGGCTCAAGATCCGGATTCTATCCACAAGGTTAACCGACTTCGGGTTAAACATTAAACTCCGTTCCGAACAGTTCACCGGCCGGATTTGGGTGATTCCTGTCCGACCAGGGGAACCAAGTAAGGACGAGGGATCTATGGTTCGACTCGTTGTCAAAATACCTCAATAAAACGACAAACAATCAGAACAACCAAGTGTTAGACGAATAGGCTGACCAGGTCAGGATGCTGACCGATCGGACTGCTGTCCGAACGGACAGCCAGCCGATCGGACAGTCAGCCGATCGACTGGCCAGCCGATCGGTTAACACGTGGTCCCACACTTAATCAATTTATTTTGAAGACTAGTATTGAACGAACTGCTGTTCGATCGGACTACGGTCCGATCGGATTACTCTTCGGATCATGAGATACTATACTTCAACACTTAATTGATTTTTCAACATGTTCGATGCACTAGGAGTGCCACCCGATCGAACAGCCGCCCGATCAGGTGACACCCTGCTGAGAACTTGTCTTGCTAAAAATACCTAACCGATCGGGTTGCCGGCCGACCGAGCAGCCGTCCGATCGACCGACCTGAAGGGTAATGACACTTCAATGTTTTCAAATGCTACAACGAAAACTTCAAAAGTCAAACCATCATACACAAACACCTCCTTCTCAAAGGAAGAAACAATCCACTCGAACAGCCATCCGATCGGCCTACCGACCGACCGGACAGCGGTCCGAGCGGACTGTCAACCGAACGGTCAGCCGTCCGATCGAACTACCATCCGATCGACCAGCTGTCCGACTCTCCAACACTTGTTTTCCGTTTTATGCGTCACTTATCGTTATGCTATCAATCTATTCAGGCTAACCTTACTCGCTAAGCGCTCCCTTCAATCCATTAACCACTGTGAGTATACTCGATCCCTTTTTGCTTTATGCACTTTTGGGTGTTACATACGTTACAACTATTCAAATCACATCAAACACACTACTCAATACTACTTGAACGCTAACTGTTAATGCACGTTATACGTGGCTTATGAATGCTTGTTTGTTATGTTTACACATGGAATGCTGTCTACCTGCCTTAGCAACGATAGTACTATAGTTTGGACTCAGCACTCGTTCACACGGGGGTTGTTAAGGACAATTACTTGCATGGATTACGGTGGTAATCATGTATTGCGAACTGCCTCGGGCAGTCAACCCGCAATCATTGGTATCGATGGATCTATGTCGATAACTAACGTGCTTCATTTCACTATGTGTACGTGCTGGTTATGCGTAAACGAATTCGACTCTATATGCTAATATCAAACTTGTATGCTCACCTTTACATTTTATGTATTGACTTTATTTTAACGTATGTGACAGGTGCTTAGGATGCACATCTGGTAGGAATTTGAAGCTAGAATAAAGCTTTAGAGCCCAACAAATAGTTGTCTGTAGTAATTGAATCAAGGGTCTCTAGAAGCAGATAAACAATTGCTCTATTTAAATCTGAGTTGTCGGAACAGAATTATTTGCCTAGTTTTTATCTGTAATAATTTGTTTACTGTTTGAGACATGGTATGGGACATGTTATTTAATTGAATGGTAATGATAATTGTTATGGAAACTTCTGGATAATCTGTTTCGCTCAGTGCCATGCCCCGATGATTCCGCCATCGGTTGGGGTGTGACAGATTAGTATCAGAGCCATAACTATAGGGAATTAGGCAAGACACGACCTAGTCCGGGTCGATGTCTCAGAGACCTGGTCTATAGTTAGGAACCAACAGACTGACTTGTGCATACCCAGTAGGGATTATGTACGAGCTTATTTCTCACTATTCTCACTTATGCTACACTATCACTGCACACGAATTTCCAATTATGAATGGGCAATAAAGTCGAGAATAGGTGTGAAAACCGCAAACTCTCGACTAAAGTTGCTCGAACAACCCGCATTTTATCTACAAACGGGGAGAATTATGCCAAATCAGGAGTGAAATCCATATTTTGATGAATAATCTCCTCTATTTTAATAAAACAGGGACGAAGTTGTTAAACTAGGGGTGAAACCTTAACCTTGACTACTTGTTCCGCTCATTTTACAAAGCTCTCACCAAAGTTTCGACGGACTCCAACGACCTGAAGTCACAACATGACTAACGGGATGTGTGCCAAACGCCCAAGATTCGAGGCAAAAGCATAATCCTGAAGGTCAAATGTGTACACCAGATCCTTGTGAATAGTCGAACCACTTTGGGTAGTCGAAGTCTACTAGCCGCAAACAATCTATATCTTGAATTTTATGTGTTTCGATTCTGAGCCCGCAACTGCCGACTCTGATGTTTCATTGATTTTATGTGCTTATATATGTGTTTAAATTTTGGAGATTTACTCGATTTTTGCTTTCACTTCGATCGACACGCACGACTCGCACTGCATTTCTATCTCGATACGCTGCCAAATCACTAAATTATGGACGACCTTTTGCTACGCTTATACCACACGACTCGATATATCAAATGCGAACGCTATATTCGAACGCTCGTGAACTGTGAATGATAGGTTTCTGTATTCTGACTGCCTCTTATGACTACATGGTTAGGTGTTTCTGTGACTCTGTGCTCTATATGCTTACGTGATTTTGTGCTTCTGTGTTTATGTGAACCTGTGACTAATTTACTACGTGTTTATGCACCTACGAAATTGTATGTGTTCCTGAGCTTTAGTAAGTAGTAGACGTGTGGGGTGAGATTCGAATACAATGTGTTGAGTCCTGTGACGATGTCTGTTGCAGACAATGTCATCTGGATCCCGTCATCCCTTACTTTCTCGTCAAGAAAACAGAGACAAACGCCTTGCTGCCATCATCGCTAAAAGTGTAGCAAAGGCCGTGGGTGATGTTTACGAGAATGTCAGCAAATCGTCTGAGGAATCGAGGACCGAAGCTCCTAAAGCTACCACCAAGGCCTTCAATTTCAAGCATTTCAAGTCGTGTGGGCCAAAAGAATTCACTGGCGAGGGAGGTCCTACTGCACTATTCCAATGGTTTGATTTCATTGAGGTCACACTACGACAGAGTGGTTGCCACGATGACCTCCGAACTCTGAATGCTACCGGCGTTTTCCAGTCCCGTGCACTAGACTGGTGGACGGCCGAGAGGAACAAGCGAGGGAACGATGCAGCCTACGGTCTGTCATGGGACGAACTCAAGGAGGTCATGCTGGAAGAATTCTGCCCTCCTCATGAACGCCAAAAGCTAGAAGATGAATTCTGGCACATACAGCAGAAGGAAGGTGACAACGCTGCTCTCACTGCTCACTTCAAACAACTCAGCATCATTTGTCCCGATCAGGTCAAGACTCCAGACATGGCAATCAAAAAGTATATCTGAGCCCTGCCTGACTGTGTTGTTGATTTCGTTCAAGCGGCTAAGACTACAACGATCAAAGAAACTTATCTACTGGCTGCTGAAATCAATGACAAGCGGGTCAAGGCCGGTGTCTGGGATAAAACTTCAAAGCACCTGCATCAAGCTACCGCCGTCGCACCCACTGCTGAAACCACCATCTCATCGAGCAACAAGAGGAAGAACAAGAGAAAGAACAGCTCCAGCAACAAGAACTGTGCGATCACTGCTGCACCGATTCAAGTTGTACCAGCCCAACAACGTCAAGTAGCGGCGCCTGTGGCAAATGCACCACCTGCTAAACGTGTATACACTGGGCCACACCCGCTCTGCCCTACTTGTACCTACCACCACCCGACTGCCAGTGCTTGCCGTTTTTGTGCTCATTGCAATATGTACGGCCACTTTACTACCAACTGCCGTGCTCGACAAGCTCCTGCTCATCAAGCTCTACTCACCGCCCCTCAGGGTCAACAAGCTCCTCCGGCACCCGCGGTCAACGCCAGAGCCTGCTTCGCATGTGGCGATCCTAACCATTTCGCCAACATGTGCCCCAATAGGGTTGTGAAACAAGAGCCCCAGCAGCAGCAGTAACACCAGCAACAGCAACAACAGGCCGCACGCGCCAGAACTTTCAACAGCAACGTGCGTCAAGCCCAAGCCGACAACAACGTAGTTAATGGTACGTTCCTTGTGAATGGTATTTATGCTTCGTGTTTATTTGATACTGGAGCCGATAATTGCTTTGTGTCGTTCAAATTCGAGAAGCTCCTTAGTCGTAAACGCTCCCAACTCTCCTCGACGTTCGATGTTGAAGTCACTACTGGACGAACTGTCGCCGTTAATTCTGTTCTCCGTGATTGTACTCTTGAGCTCAACAATCACATCTTCCCGATCGACCTCATTCCGATGCAACTCGGAAGTTTTGACGTCATAGTAGGCATGGACTTTCTTCACGAAAACCATGCTGAAGTTGTGTGCTTCGACAAGATGATCCGATTCTCGCTTTCGAATGGTGATTTATTGTATGTTTACGATGATACTACTTCGAAAGGTCTCAAGCTCATGTTATGTGTTCAAGCTAGCAAGTATCTCCGCAAGGAATACAGGGCTTTCTTGGCTAACATTGTAGTAGCAGAGAAGGAAAAGAAAGAGAAGAAGGAAGTGAAAGACGTTCCCGTGGTTCGAGAATTTCCTAATGTTTTTCCAGAGGATCTTCCCGGACTTCCGCCAAGTCATGATATCGAATTTCGTATCGACCTCATTCCTGGAGCCAACCCTATTGCCAAAGCTCCCTAGCGACTCGCGCCATCCGAAATGCGTGAACTTTCAAACCAACTCCAGGAATTACTTGAGAAAGGCTTTATTCGCCCGAGCACCTCTCCTTGGGGCGCGCCAGTCCTTTTTGTCAAAAAGAAGGATGGGTCTTTCAGGATGTGCATCGACTATTGGGAATTGAATAAGCTAACTATCAAGAACCGCTATCCCCTACCCCGCATCGATGAATTGTTTGATCAGCTACAAGGTGCTACGTGCTTCTCAAAGATCGATCTACGCTCAGGATATCACCAGCTACGTATTCAAGAGGAGGATATACCCAAAACCGCTTTTCGCACTCGATACGGCCACTACGAATTCGTTGTTATGCCTTTTGGTTTAACCAACGCACCCGCGGTTTTCATGGATCTGATGAATCACGTGTGTAAACCATATCTCGACCGTTTCGTCATCGTATTCATCGACGATGTCTTGATCTATTCCAAATCGAAAGCTGAACACGCGCAACATCTACGTTTGGTACTCGAGCTACTCCAGGGGAACCAACTCTACGCCAAGTTCTCCAAGTGTGAATTCTGGTTGGAGGAAGTTCAGTTCCTGGGTCACATCGTAAATAATCAAGGTATCCACATCGATCCTGCGAAGATTGAAGCTGTCAAGAACTGGATTACACCTAAGAACTCGTCTGAAGCCCGTTCTTTTCTCGGACTAGCGGGCTATTATCGACGATTTATCGAAGGATTCTCAAAGATCGCTGTGCCGCTTACCGCTCTCACACATAAGGACAAGCCTTTTGTTTGGGGAACCGAACAAGAGTCTACCTTCCGAACTCTCAAGCACATGCTTTGCAATGCTCCTGTTCTCACATTACCCGACGGAAACAACGATTTCATTGTCTACTGTGATGCTTCCAACCTTGGTCTTGGTTGTGTTCTCATGCAATGGGATAAGGTTATAGCTTACGCATCTCGTCAGGTCAAAATCCACGAGAAGAACTATACAACCCATGATCTCGAGCTAGGCGCAGTTGTTTTTGCGTTAAAGATTTGGCGACACTACCTGTATGGTACCAAGTGTACGATCTTCACCGATCATAGGAGCCTACAACATATCTTTAAGCAGAAGGAACTTAATATGCGTCAACGCCGATGGGTAGAACTTCTCAACGATTACGACTGTGAGATTCGTTATCACCCAGGCAAGGCAAATGTTGTTGCCGACGCACTTAGCAGACGGAACTATCTGCTTAGCACTCGTAATGTTCAAACCCAATACGACCTCGAGACCCTCATCCGCGAAGCTCAGCATGCGTGTTTTAACGAACGCACTCTGAAGAAGGAAAGAATCTACCACGATGGAGCCCAGCTTGTGAGCAAATCAAATGGGATATTCCACTTTCTGGACTGAATTTGGATCCCTAAATGGACCGATTTGCGACAAATTCTGATGGACGAAGCCCACAAATCCCGGTACTCTATTCATCCCGGTGCCGAAAAAATGTACCAGGACCTCCGCTATAGGTACTGGTGGCCGGGCATGAAAAGGGATATTGCTCTCTATGTTGGAAAATGCCCGACTTGTGCAAGAGTCAAGGCTGAACATCAAAGACCCTCTGGCTTGCTCGAACAACCACCGATCCCCATGTGGAAGTGGGAGAGTATAGCTATGGACTTTATAACAAAGCTACCACATACGTCATCAGGTCACGACAGCATCTGGGTTGTGGCTGACCGTTTGACCAAACTGCTCACTTTTTGCCAATACGGGAAGACTACAAGGTAGAACGATTAGCCCGAATATACACCGACGAGATCATCTGTAATCATGGGACGCCTCGTGACATCATCTCTGATCGTGATGCTCGGTTTACCTCGCGACTATGGGAAACATTTCAATTGGCACTCGGTACATCGCTTAATCTAAGTACCGCTTTCCACCCTCAAACCGACGGTCAGACAGAAAGAACGATTCGTACTCTTGAAGACATGCTCCGTTCGTGTGTCATAGACTTCGGTGGTAATTGGGACAAATACCTGCCGTTAGTGGAATTCTCGTATAACAACAGCTACCATGCAAGCATTCAAATGGGACCATTCGAGGCTTTATACGGAAGAAGATGTCGATCACCTATTGTGTGGCACGAGATCGGTCATTCGCCATTAACCGGACCTGAGCTACTACAAGAAACGACAGACAAAATTTTCCAAATTCGAGACAACTTGGTAAAAGCTCGGAATCGACAGAAAAGTTACGCCGATAGACGACGCAAGCCCCTTGAATTTGACGTTGGTGACTACGTACTCCTAAAGGTATCACCTTGGAAGGGTGTGGTCCGATTCGGCAAGAAAGGAAAGCTCACGCCTCGATATGTTGGACCTTTTAAGATTCTGGAAAGGATCGGAAAAGTCACCTACAGACTCAAACTACCGGAGGAACTTAGTAACGTCCACCCGACTTTCCACGTGTCAAACCTCCGAAAGTGCCTAGCCAACCACGACTTACATGTTCCACTCGATGACCTTCAGGTGAACGAAACATAACACTTCGTGGAGAAGCCTGTCAAAATCATGGATCGCCAAACCAAGCAGCTCAGACGCTCTCGCATTCCTATTGTGAAAGTCTGATGGGAAGGCAAACGAGGCGCAGATTTATTATTTTCTGCTTCTTTAACAGTCTTGATAATATAGGGCATAACATCTATAATTCCTTGTGCTACTATATGTTGGATGACACTGTTATCTATTTGGTTTACGTTATTCTCATTATTCGGGTTTTCTTGATTTACTTCGTTGTCTATCTGAATTGGAAACATTTATCAGGTATTAATTATCATAGAATAAAACTTAATACAAACAATCACACAAACAGATTGATCAAAATCGTCAAACATTGCGACTTTACTCTTTTTTATATATCTATGCATCGATTACATATTAAACTGAAAATTAAACACACTAGTAGTGTAACACCCCGTGTTTTCGGGAAGTCAAAGTCAAAGTCAAGGTCAAAGTCAACGACCGATTTCGCTTGACTTGACTTGTAGTAGGTTTCTTTTGTATGTTTATTTTAGTTGTATTATGTGGAGTAAGTGTCAATAATTACAATAATCGACGTGTGTTATTCGCAATCTAATCGACTTACTACTGTGAACTATAGGAAGTAACAATGCGATAAAGCTAACTAAACGATAATCAAACTATGCTAATCAAATCGACATCAAACCGCAACTCGAACTGCGTACTTAGTTATTGTTATACGTGTGTGTGTGCCTTATGTGTTACTTGTGCATGTTCATTTTTGTTATGTGTGGTAATCAATCGAATCGCAATCAAACTTGAAACGCAATCGAACCCAGTCGAAATCGAACTATGATAATTAGTGCTAGATATAGTAGTTGGAATCAAAAGTAATTTGACTAGGAAACCCGATCGTATCGAATCGCTCGCAACCGAAATCGAAATATAAAAAATCGTTGCACCGAACATTCGAAACGTGCAGCTGATCGATCAGGCTACCAGTCGATCGGACAGCCTGTCCGTTCGGACGAAACGTGCAGCTGATCGATCAGGCTACCAGCCGATCGAACAGCCAGTCGATCGGACTGCTGGCCGATCGGCCCGTATTTTCCTCATTTGGCATCCTATAAATACCCCTGTCATTGTCATCCTTTCCACTTTTGGAAACCTATGTCCTACCAGCACACTTAGCTCATCCTTTTCTCAGATTCCTCCCGATTCTGGTAAGATTTCGTCCAAAATCTAGTATTTTCTTGATCTACACGCACTCATACACCTTTCTATCTTTCAAATCTTAACTTTTAACCGTGAAATCACCAAGATTCAAGTGTTCTAGGATGATGTCATCATGGGTTCTTGAAGAACTTCATGTTTTGGCCTCAATCCACCAAGAATAAATTGGATCTAGCCGATTTCCACATAAAAAAACAAAGATCTTTCATAGATCTAAACATATACACGGTGAAAAGGATTGAAAGAAGGATTTTCCAACTTCCTTTCAACTCTTTTACACTCAATGCCTTCAAACCGATAGAAACGGAGCCTGTGCCGACTTACAAATCACTCCGGTGGTTGCATGGCTCAAGATCCGGATTCTATCCTCAAGGTTAACCGACTTCAACACTTAATCGATTTTTCAACATGTTCGATGCACTAGGAGTGCCACCCGATCGAACAGCCGCCCGAACAGGTGACACCCTGCTGAGAACTTGTCTTGCTAAAAATACCTAACCGATCGGGTTGCCGGCCGACCGAGCAGCCGTCCGATCGACCGACCTGAAGGGTAATGATACTTCAATGTTTTCAAATGCTACAACGAAAACTTCAAAAGTCAAACCATCATACACAAACACCTCCTTCTCAAAGGAAGAAACAATCCACTCGAACAGCCATCCGATCGGCCTACCGACCGACCGGACAGCGGTCCGAGCGGACTGTCAACCGAACGGTCAGCCGTCCGATCGAACTACCATCCGATCGACCAGCTGTCCGACTCTCCAACACTTGTTTTCCGTTTTACGCGTCACTTATCGTTATGCTATCAATCCATTCAGGCTAACCTTACTCGCTAAGCGCTCCCTTCAATCCATCAACCGCTGTGAGTATACTCGATCCCTTTTTTGCTTTATGCACTTTTCGGTGTTACATACGCTACAACTATTCAAATCACATCAAACACACTACTCAATACTACTTGAACGCTAACTGTTAATGCACGTTATACGTGGCTTATGAATGCTTGTTTGTTATGTTTACACATGGAATGCTGTCTACCTACCTTAGCAACGATAGTACTATAGTTTGGACTCAGCACCCGTTCACACGGGGGTTGTTAAGGACAATTACTTGCATGGATTATGGTGGTAATCATGTATTGCGAACTGCCTCAGGCAGTCAACCCCCAGTCATTGGTATCGATGGATCTATGTCGATAACTAACGTGCTTCATTTCACTATGTGTACGTGCTGGTTATGCGTAAACGAATTCGACTCTATATGCTAATATCAAACTTGTATGCTCACATTTACATTTTATGTATTGACTTTATTTTAACGTATGTGACAGGTGCTTAGGATGCACATCTGGTAGGAATTTGAAGCTAGAATAAAGCTTTAGAGCCCAACAAATAGTTGTCTGTAGTAATTGAATCAAGGGTCTCTAGAAGCAGATAAACAACTGCTCTATTTAAATCTGAGTTGTCGGAACAGAATTATTTGCCTAGTTTTTATCTGTAATAATTTGTTTACTGTTTGAGACATGGTATGGGACATGTTATTTAATTGAATGGTAATGATAATTGTTATGGAAACTTCTGGACAATCTGTTTCGCTCAGTGCCATGCCCCGATGATTCTGCCATCGGTTGGGGTGTGACAAGTAGTTATGCATCGATATGTATTTTAGTTATATATATATATATATATATATATATATATAGGGGGCAAGGATCATTTCAGAACCATAAATATTTACAGAACTCCTAATAAACAATCTTTTTATTTATATATTTTTATATTTAGGAAAATTTTATCATTTATTATGCGTATTTTTTTTATTACATACATGTTAAGAGTAATTTTATCATTTTTTATATGTAATTTTGTAATTACACATATGTAAACTAGTTTTTTTACATATATGTAATTAGTTTTGCAATTATATATAATTTAGCTATTACATATATGTAAACTACTTTTAACATGTATATAATCAAAGGAATACATATAATAGACGATAAAAAGATCCTAAATACAAAAATATATATATATAATGATTGTTTATTAGGTGTTCTAAAAGTTCTGTAGTTATTTAGAGTTCTGAAATGAACCCGACCCTATATATTTATATATATTATCAAAATACAAAATTACACACATATCTATGTATTATTCTTGGTGTCATGTATCCAATCATGTATCTCACGCTCGACATGCTTCCACACGAGCTTCTCTCCTATTTGATGAATTCTATCTCCTTTTTCAACTAACTCATCGCCCCATTGGTGAAGTTCCTGCATATTTTCTTCACTCATGGGAGGTAATGGTGCTGGTACTGGTTCAGGGTATCGAGGTATGGGGTGTCGGTAAGGGTATGGGTTGCATATTATACTCTGCTTATACCAGTCACTGTTCCAGAATGGGTCTAAAGGGTTTAGGTCAGTACATTGAGCTATGGGGTTTGGTGGGGGAATTCTGGGGATCTCATAGGGGTCGACATCTGGGATTTGGAACTAGTCTTCCTGGTTTGGTTCTAGCATTGGTTGGTCTGGGAATAAGGGTAACAGTGGTAGTTCAGCACTTCAGCTATTTGGTTTAGGTTAGAGACTACTGCGGTAGTGGCTAGCATCTGGAAATCTGCCAACTGCCTATCAAGTTCCTCTTCCCACAGTAGTCTATTGGCTGCTTCCTGAGTTTGGGCATTCACTTCCCTATTGGCTTTTGTTATCGCTCTCTGTTGTTGTAATTTCTTCATCCTCTTTTCCTCTTATGTGCTCCCCTACTGAACCATCCTCTCTTTTTAGAAGGGAATGGTTCCTGAGACTGTGCCTTACAAATAAATATTCCTTCCTCAGTATCAGCTGAGTATCCTGATGGATTTGGCTGAGATGGGGTTCCTTCATCTTTTGGGGAACTAGCTAATTGGCAATAAGCATCGGATGTACCTTGCTCACTCATACTGCAAACTAACAAATTGTCAAATAACACAAAACAATAATATACATATTTACACATAATCACATAAATTATTTCCTAACACAGTTTATTTAGAATTTAAGTGTCAGCAGAACACTTCATTGGCTTAAACCAGTGGCTGTAGCTCTGATACCACTTTCTGTCGCAGCCCCGACCCCTGCCCCGGGAGGCGGGCGGCCGCGGCCGTTTACGCAGAGTGGGTGGTATCGGTGTTTATTAATTTGGCAGCGAAAATGAGTCACCAAGACCGTAGTTAGGAAATATTTTATCAAAGTTAAAACACCAAACTTTTTATAATAGATAAATGGGACAAATCCCAAGCTTCCATTACAATACATTTATAGGGATAAACCCTAGTTTATTAAAAACAAAACTCCTTTTTATTTAGGCAACTTTTATAGCAATTTTTCAAGCCTTCAGTGCTATTCAGCTGGCTTTTATTGACTTCACATTAAGTTACCTGAAACGCGTTTTAAAAAGGTTTTATCAGCAAGAAATACTGGCGAGTGCATCCCAGTTTAATCAAAACAGTTTTATAACTTTACAGTATTAAGAGCGACTACAATGTTTATATCCACACAGTTACTCATTCAGTACTGTCAACACCTAACTTGTGGGTCATGTTACTCATTGGCTAACTCTTCGTCCAATAGTAACGGATTAAAATAATGTATACAAAATTCCAGCATACCGGCAGTAATGGTAGAATACATAGACTCAATCACTGTTAAGTATTATTTAAAGCATTTGGTAAAACATTTTGACTCACAAAAATATTTACAAAAAGGTGACAAAAAGCAAGATGTACTCACATTGTTTACTTAGATAAAACTAAAGCTTCCTAGTGAATCTCCTGGTTATTATCTATTAAAATTAAACAATGCACACGTGTTAGTAAAATAACCAAATCACATTAACCGTACAACTCGAGACAAAACTCCAATGACTGAGCCAGGCATAGCCTTGACATGCATTACGGAGTCCTAGATCAATCGGGTGTAACACGAGACAGAACTCCAACGACTGAGCCAGGCAGAGCCTTGACAAGCGTTACGGAGCCCTAGATCGATCGGGTAGGGTAACGGATACGTGATCAAGGGTTATAATACTTACAACGAGGCACAGCTTCGCTTTTTTGGAGTATTATATCCGGAGTTTTATAATTGCCTAGAGATTGAGAAAGAATTCAGAAAATGAACGAATGTAAACTGAGGCCAGAGGCCCCCTTATATAGCCTGGTCTAAGGGCAGCTCGCGGCCCGCGAGCCCCCACTCTTTCTTTTACGCGGCCCGCGAGGGCGTAGACTAGGATCTAGCCATGGTGAATCAACGGCCTAGACTTGACACGAAAGGGATATGTGGCCGGTTTGGGTGTCCGGCAAGTCACAAGGTCTCGCGCCCCGCGACAGACCTGTGAGACCGGGTCGCGGCCCGCGATGGACTATTATCTTTGTTTTTATTTGATTTTTTTATAAATATTAAGGTATTCTAGGGCCGTTTCTCGCATACGGGGTATAATAGGGACACTAGGGGTGTGGTAAGGGTTTTAGGAGGGTTGTTATAGCGGGAAATAGTGTTAATAGTAAAATGAACTGGGTGGCTTGGGATTGGGTAACTTGGCCCAAGTTAAAGGGGTGGGGGGTGGGTGTTAACAGACTCAACGAGGTTAACGAGGCTCTTCTTTTTACGTGGGGTTGGAGGTACAGGGTTGAAAATCAAAATCTTTGGAGGAAGGTTGTGGAAGCTTGCCATGGTAAAATCAACCAAAAGAGTTTCCTCCCTTTCAACGGTAACATTTTGGGGTGTTGGAAAAATATTGTTAAGTTGATTTCTAATTTAAAACTAAACGGGAAGGGTTTAAACCGTCTGATCTTAGGTAAGGTTGGGAAAGGGGATGAGATTCGTTTTTGGTTAGACACTTGGGTAGGCGACCTTCCTTTCATGGAAAGATGGTCTCATTTGTTCGGTTTGGAAGTATTGAAAACATGCAGGGTTGCAGATAGAATGGAAGAAAACCAAGGAAATGGTGGATATGTTTGAAATTGGTCTAGACAGCCCGAGCCTGATGTTAAGCTTAAGGAATGACAGAAATGTCAAGAGGTTCTTAACATGGTGATGCTTTCCAATGATAAGGATTCGTGGTTTTGGATAGATGGCGATCAGGATAGATTCTCGGTTAAGGCAGTCAAAATTCAAAAAGGCTTTAGTTGAAGATAGGGGGACAAGTCATCTTCCTAACTTTGAATGGTGTAAATGGGTGCCTCTCAAATGTAATATTGTGGCGTGGAGAGGTAACTTGGATATATTAGCTACGAGAGTCAATTTAAGAAAAAAGAACGTGGATATTTCTTCGGTTATGTGCCCTTTTTGCGACGATTTTGAGGAAACAGTGGAACATTTATTTATTGCGTGTTCGGTGGCTGATCGGGTGTGGTCGGCTTTTAGTGTTTGGTGCAACATCCCGCCGATTTATATTTTTGACTTCAAAGACATTCTGGATATTCACAACTTCAATCAATTGGGAAAGAAAACGAAAAAGATCATTCATGGCTTGGTGATTATCTCTTTTTGGTGCATTTGGAAAGGGAGGAACGAGATGATATTCAATCAGATTAGACGAAGTCCACAAGATATTATAGGAGAGGTAAAATCGAAAGGTTTCGCTTGGGTCAAAAGTAGAATGTCTTGTAACTATATTAGCTGGGTAGAGTGGTGTAAATATCCTATGTATATGCTGTAATTGTGTATCATTTGCCCGTTTGGGTCGGGAGTGTTGTTTGTTTGTTTTGGCCTTTTGCTCGGTTGAGTCGGAGACATGTTTTTATAAAGTTTACTTTTCAGAAAAAAAAAAAAAAAAAAGAAAGATATTAACCGCTTACAAGTTACAATACAATTATTTGATTGTTATAGCCTCTAGATTTTATGAGGGACACATTTTTTAGAACGTAAATAAAATCAACGATACATTGATAAATACATAAATTATTAGTGAGGAATAAACGTTGATTGTGGATAGTGGAGGCATTAACTGTCATTTTAAGATTAGGCGTCTCTATCACATGTACTATGGAACTTTGGTCGTTCTGCATTGGCGGTTCACATGGGTTTGGGCTCCGCCTGTTACGCCTCCCTTTTCGTCTAATTTTCTACCATTGCTTTAATCAATAAATATACGATCTTATCTTTCTTTCCTGATGTTTTTTGAACGTGTTAGGTTTTCTTTTTAATTGGTTACTTTCCTGGTGTTTTTTGAACGTGTTAGGTTTTCTTTTTAACTGGTTAAAAATTTGTATTATGAGCCAAAGAATATGATACATTAACAAAAAAGAAAGAAAAATGTCTTGTGAACCAAAATATTAAGATACATATAAGAAAAAAGAAAAAAAATTAAAAACAAGACCAGAAACAAAAAATATATATATTAGAAGCACAGTGAGAACAAGTGAAAACACAACAATTTCCTTGAAAACTTTATTGATATCTTCATTAAAAAAAAAAAAAAACCAAGTGAAGAAATATTTATATTTCTTACATGCTAACCAAAGAATTAACTTTTTAGAAAGTTGGGAAATTTTAACATCATGTTGGTATCAGTAAGGAAATAGAAAAGAAGCAACATATCAATTTATAAATGTTGTATAACATGTGCTTCACAAGAAAACAATCATCCAAATCAAACTAAAGTTTTCCTCTTATCAAAACACTATTTCGGTAATTAAATTTGCAAATCAACATGTATCAACAAACATCCCTACTTCTATACCCCTATCAAATCAAGATTCTGCAAATTAACTTTTCATTTATAATTCTATACGTAGTGGTAAGTTATATGGCGCCACCACCCCGCATGACGCCCTATGGCACCGTCACAAGGACGTTATAGCCGGAAAAAAGTTTGGCTCATGAAAATTACAACGGCGCCATACCCCTTACCCATTTGTTTTTCTCTCACACGCATATACATACACAAATATATGTATAATTGAAGAGGTATAATTCCACTATATACTCAAGTTATATAACCCCCTTTCTTACACAATTGCCACATATCGTATAACCGCACATCTATTGGGGTTATAGGGATAGAGCTTGACCACTAGACATGACCTAACCAAAAAAAAAAAAAATTAGAAGCAAGGTGAGAACGTGAAAACACAAGAATCTCCTTGGAAAGCTTTATTGATATTTCAAAAAACAAGTGTGTACACAAGAGATTTATATTTCTTACATGCTAAGAATTAACTTTTTAGAAAGTTGGAAAAATTTAACATCATGTTGGTATGAAGAAGGAAATAGAACAGAGCAACATATCAATAATTGTTGTATAACACAAGTCAAGAAAACAATCATCCAAATCAAAACAAATTTTCCTCTTCCTAAAGGAAACAAGTTGAAAAATTAAATTAGCAAATCAACAAACATCCCTACTTGTATGCCTATTAAACCAAGATTCTGCAAATTAAATTCTCATTTATATAATAATAATAATAATAATTTTAGCAGAAAGAAAGAAAGACAGACAGGGCACAAGACAACAAATACATGTTCGGTGTTCCTTTCTCTTTGTTTCTTAATTAGTGGAGTAATAATAATAATAATTAAAAAGTAAGAAAGCTAAACAGCTAGCTACCTAAGCACATCCTTTAGGAGCAAACCCGACCCGTGAACCGGCCAAATCATACACCACCCGGAACCCTTGTTGCTGGATATTCCCAATAATAGATAACCCACTAGTGGTTCCCGCAAATGCCAGGCAGAAGCTCCCATTGCTATCGACCGGAATCAAGTAATTCGACGCCGGCAACGACACGTCAGCACCTTTGAAATGCATCACCACCGTTGGCACCTTCACCTCCGTCTTCCCCGACAGATCGAAACACGCATCGAAAAGTGAAAAATTGGGCCCCCTCTTCAAATGAGATGCTCCGGACAAGAATGCGTTTCGCAGCGCCACGTAAGCCGGTCGAGTCAAGCGGGTGACGGAGGTCCCCGAGTCGATGATGACCCCGCCATTCCCTGAGTTGTCCAGCTGGAACAAGGAGCTGGAGATTCCGGGTACTCGAACACCCCCTACTGATATACCTGTGAGTCCCACGTAGTAAAACGTGTCCAGTTTGGGGTTACTGACTAAAGGAGTGAAACGCGCCACACGCGAAACGGCAGCGTTTCCAAACACCAAAGAGGATGGTTTAGCCGACATGGACCTGTCCACTAAACAATACGAAAACTTTGACCCGAACTGACGACCCGCCTGGTTCGGGAAAGATAACTTTCCCCGGCCCAGGCCCAATAGCCCGGCAGCACCAACAAAGAGGCCCTCGTTATCGTGACCACACCCAAAAGCAATATTATTGACTTTAGTTTTCCTGAACGTAAGGGTTTCGGTGGAGAACTCGCCGACGGTGAAGGAACCGTCACCGTAGGACACCTGGTACATACATTTCTTGTTGCGGTTGTTGCACCCGGGGGAATCAAGGCGGTTACAGAGGGGTGTACCGCAGGCAACGCCGGCGAACGTCTTGGATTTGATGGGGTTGAAGATGGGGTCAGACTGGGTGTAGCATCTCCGGCAAGGGGAGCACTGGATCCAGACGACGTCGCTTCCGGTGTCCAACACCATGTAGGCGTATCTTGCGGGAGTTCCTATACCGATGCGGGTGAAGTACTCGCCGGAGCCCTGTGCGAGGCCGGAGATGACGGAACTGCTGAAGTCTGCTTTGGTGTTGGAGGCGAGGCTAGTGATGGTTTTGACTCGGGCGGAGTCACGTGACAGGCGGTGGTTGAAGAGGGACTCCGGGGTGGCATTGGCGGGGAGGGAGAGAGTGTCTAGATGGTGTAGATCTAGAGAAAGAGAGAGGGTGTTTTCGGTTAATGATAATTGTTCTTCTTCTGATGATAATGATAAAGGGAGGGTGTTTGTGTTTGGTTGAGGGAGGGTGTGAGAGGAAGGGATTAGGGTCTGGTATTTGGTAGCGTTGGTGGAGAGGGAGAACAGGAGGAGGAGGAGGGCAGTGCCGGTGAAGAAACCGGCCATTGTTGTTCAAGTGGAAATGAGAGAGAGAGAGAGAGAGGGGGGGTGGTGTTGGTAGTATAAATAATTGAATTGAAGATGAGTGCGGTGTCTGAACGCGGCTCTTTTCCTTTTTCATCCCCAGACAAAATAATGATAAAAAGTTCATTTAAAAAATAATATCTTCACCATAATTAAATAAATAAATTATATTTACCATTTCCATTTCCATTAAAAATCAAAATGTCATGCAGCAGCATTATTATTTATTTATTTGTGATTTATGAATTAGAATGTTTGGAGAAGATATACATGATGTCATAATTAATGCAATGTGACCTAATTCCTAGCCGAAATTCACCATCTTCATGTGTGTGTTTAATTGGACCTCCTCCCCACCCACCCAGAGGGAAAGACTCCCTCGTGACTCCAGACTACTAATGCATATATTACTTTACTTAGAATAAGCGGTATGGGGCCTGCTTAGGCCCGGCGAGCCCCGGCGCCGGTCCCCCACACCGCCCCCCTCCCTTCCGTTCCGTCGTCCCCGGCTTCCCACAGCCGAAGTCGCCGGGCCTCTCTCCTCTCTATATACCTATACATACATACATGGTGGTGACGTGGCGATGACGTGGCGGCCCATCCTCCACCCCCTAGGTCCATCACCCTCAAGCTCTTCCTACGTGGCGGTGACGTGGCGGCCCATCCTCTTGAGGATGGGGCTCTCCATACCCTTTGGCCTCTAGTTTTAACCGTGACATAATGCTGTCGTAGGCCCCACTTTCTCACTAACTACAATTACTTAATATCGTTGTACTGCTTGCTTGCAGTTGCAGCAGACTATGACAAATTCAAAACTAGTACAAATAATGAAGGGTGTAAGGGCTATGCCTTATATTAATTGAGTGCTACTTTCTACACCACCCTATTTACTTTTTTCACTCCCCTCCTCTCACATACTTACAGGTGGGGTCTGCGTAGGACCGATAGTTTTCCTCTCACAAGGGGCGGTGTAATCAGGAAGGGGGGGGGGGGATTGTGTATAGAATGAGCATTAATTATATTGTGCCATGTAATTGTTTAAAAAAATACTTAATTAATAAAAGTATAATAAATTAAATAAAACCAATCTATCTATACTTTCTATAAAAGGAGAAATCCTAATAACATAAGAAAAGCTGATGTGTCAGCAGGAGAGGCTGTCCAACAAGGCTTTTCTTATGTCATTATTACATCATAAAACCTAATATATAAATCACTTTAAAATTCAAAGTTGGCCCACATTCAAAATCCAAACGTCTGCTGAGGAAAGGTCTGCCCATATAAAGCCTACTATAAAATAACATTTAAACTTTTGTTTAAACATCTGCCCTCAACATTTTATAATCAAACATCAGTTCCCAATAAACATCTGTCGAGATTCAAAATTCTGGCTCCACATTCAAAATTCAAAATTCAAACCATATATTTTAATCCTATAAATAAGGGTTAATAATCCGGCTCCACATTCAAATCTCTATCGCTCATATCTGTGAGCGTATCTCTCTCTCAAATGCATCTTTCTCGTGATTCAGCCGCTAATCTCCGATTACACTTCTTTGTTCGAATGTTTGTTGATTATGTTTACATGTTATCGTTCCAGTATCATTGTTCCAACATCGTTGTTTCAATGAAGCTTCCCATCACACATCAACCTTTCAATATCGATGTTGCAGTATCATTGTTGCAACATCGTGAAAAGTTGCATGTGCTACCTTCTTTGATGGGAGAGTTGCATTGTTCGATTTTCGTTAAATCAAAAGTCAGGTTTTCTTGCGTCAGGAAGATTTTCTCCTTTTATAGAAAGTATAGATTCGTGCAATATCGTGAAAAGTCAGATGTGCTACAACAGTTGAGAAGAGACCATTGCATTTTAGGTTTGTTTCTTATTTTGATTAACTGTTGATGATGTGGAGAGTTTTTATTTACAATGACATTTTAGAATATGTTAAGATGCATGTTTATATTATTAAAATGAACTACTACATAGAAAAATAGAAATTTAATGAAATATTTATAAAGTATTACACGCTAGAGTTAACACTTGCTAGGATTTCGTAGACTCTGGTCTTTCTCCATGTGATTTCATGCTCTCTTTTGAATTTCAGGTCAGTTAGCATATTGCAGATTTTCTGATCCTGTTTTAGAAGTTGTGTCAGAAACTCTTCTGCATTCTTCTGGAACTCTGATGGAGGAGAGTGGAGGACTTCATCGAGCAATGCTATGCTGTTCCAGGTTTTGTTGTAATTAGTGTCATTTATTATGTCGACTTTCCTGTTTAGTTCTTCGTCTGTTCTTTGTTCTTTGAGTGACCACATGGAGAACTGTGTTTTAACATCGCTGGTGTCTGACCAGTGGTAGAAGCTGAAGTTTGCCATGTAGATTTTTTGTTGGTTTTCTGATTTGGAACAATTTTTGACAGAAAGTGATTTGTAGGACAATTTGTTGATGTTTTGAATCAAAAGTAATCATCGGTCTTTTATAGAGTTTAAAAACGCGTCTACATGGTAAATCAAGAGGTTAATTGTAATTGTGATAATCTGCTTTTGTTCTTTGAACTTCGAAATTTTGTCCCTTGGGTTTCTTGGTATTTAATTTTACAGTTTTCCCATAAAAGTTAGGGCTTGAAAAGGTTTTTGCATTAAAAGATTGCTGTTTTGAAATATACATTAATATGTTTATATTAAATGTACACGTTTTCATAATTACAAATTTCAGTATATAAACTCATAGTCACTTCACCTGTTTTTCATCACGTTTTCCTACGAAGATATCATACTTTCAGGAAAGTCAAGTAATATAGTTTATTCAAATGGCGTCATTCACAAATGCAAAATCAGATGGTTTAAAGCAGCGTTTTGTCAGGCAAATCGAGGAACATGTGTGTGAAGATAGGGCTACTCTTCAAGAGTTGAAGAGATGTTTTGATGGATTGCAAGTTGGCCTGTTCACTAGAGAGCAGGTTTCCAGAGATCTTATGCGGATGCCTTCAACCTCCGTTCGTGAGCTTTGTGTTGTCAGTAATATAAAGTGCGGTGATAGAGACGTGGAGTTCATGGCGATGCTGAAGGACATACATTGGGAGGTTCAGCAATCGATGGAGTTGAAGCTAAAGTTTCTTAATTCTTGCTGTTATTGTTAGATTTGAACTTTAATGTTGTTCAGTATGTGATGTAATTATTGGAGTTTCAGTTTTAATGTCATGAATAAATGAATAAATTTTAATTTTATGAATCTATGTTGTGTTTTAGTTTTACTTATTTAGTGTTTGGGTAAGATTTAGATTATGTTGATGTTGAATTGTGTCTGAACATCTGTTTGGTAAGTCAACAGAGGTTTAATAGTGTCAAGGGTTGGTTTGATGGTGAACAGATTATGTTGATGTTGAATTGTGTTTGAACATCTGTTTGGTAAGTCAACAGAGGTTTAATAGTATCAAGGGTTGGTTTGATGGTGAACAGATGAGTTCAAAGATAAAACAAATGTTTAGAATATGATCATTGATAGCAGTTTTTTGAAGAATCTGTGCTCCTGCAAATTACAGAGAGTCAATATTTGGAGTTGTAAAAGGTCTGTTGTAGTTAAAGTTTGGTAAAAGAGAACATCTGCTGATGATGAAACAACTGTGTATTCTAACGACTGTTGATTTACCACTGTTGACTAAAGTTTGACAAAAGAGAGCATGTGCTGATGAATAAATGTCTGAAGATGCAAAGGTCTGCTATGGGTCAACAAATGGTAACGAACAACAGATGATATTCAATCTTAAAATTCTTAACAGAGGATTTGATACTAACAGTGGTTGGGCTAATGATGAATAAGTATTATTATATAACGTCAGCTATAAGTATTATTATATAATTTTGTTTATCAACAACAGTTTTTTGGAAGAATTTACGGTATATTTTTGTGTTATAAAAGGTGTGTTGTAGCTAAAGTCTGACAAAAGAGAACATCTGCTGATGAATAAATGTTTGAAGATGCAAAGGTCTGCTATGGGTCAACAGATGTTAACAAACAACATATGATATTCAATCTTAAAATGCTTAACAGAGGATTTGATACTAACAGTGGTTGGGTTAATAACAGATGTTAGACTTACGACTGTTGAGTTACACCGATTGAAAAAACTGTTTTTGAAACTTCCGCTTGCCTAAAAATACATCCACTGTTAAAGGTTACCGTCTGTTGTCATAATTTCTGTTTATCCTAATGACTGTTGATTTACTATACTGCTGACTGTCATCCATTATGACAACAGATGTTCTGAGGTGGACAAATGTTAGCTAAAAATAAAACAACTGCTGAAAGTTATCATCTGTTCTCATAACTTCTGTTTATCTAATGACTGTTTGACTCACACTGTTCCCAACGACCAACAGAGGTTTCAAACAACTGTCATCGGTTGTCGCAAGAGAGGTTCTGACGTGGACAGATCTTAGCCATCAAATATTTGTAACTACTGCCACGTCAGCATTCACTTCTTCTCTCTATATAAAAGCTGTTTCATCCCTAAATCGAGGTTCTACCACTGCAGTCTCGAATTCAAAATTCTCAAAAACAGTTTCCAACATATTAAAAACCCTCCAACTTAAACCCTGTTTCATCCCCAAATCACCTTCTTTTCCGATCATGTCTCTGAACATCAAAAACCTTCACAACTACCTCCCCATCTTCGAGAAAACCAGCAAAAATACCAGCTATCACTCAATAATTGACCTTTTAACGTCATCGAAATACAAATCAATTCTTACTGCAGATGCTCTGGTTCATACAGAAACACTCCGACAATTTTGGTTTAATGCTGAAATAGAGGCTGAAGATAATAATCCAGTTGCCATCACATCTAAGGTCGGGGAAAGTGTGGTACGAATTTCTCCCTTTACAATTTCCACTACATTTGCATTGGACGACTTGGGAGGTAAGAACAACTTTGAAAAACTTGAACTTCATACAGAGTTCATTGAAAGAGGGTATGATGCACAATTAAAGGAAGTTACTATCTACAAACCAAACTTCCCTCCGCCAATGTAATTTTTGTTTCATACTCTTTTAACTTGTCTCTCAGCCAAGACCACCGCATTTAATGAGATACCTTTGAACATTCAGTATTTGGGTTATGCTATTTTAACAAAATCTGATTACAATTTATCACAAGCACTGTTTTCTGATTTGTTGAATAATGTGAAAAATGTGAAAAAATTGAAAAAAGCTGTTCGTAGTAATGCTTTTCTGTTGTATCCAAGACTTCTAAGCTACTACCTACGAAAACAAGTGTCACAAACAGATTTTGAACAAGGTGTAGCTTTTCAAATAAATAGTCAAAAGTTTCAACAACTGAAACAAAGGGGGATGAGCCTGTTTTAGATGCGTCCGCATCAGTTGCTCAAACTTCTGTTGTTGAGCGAACTGCTCCTGGTGATCATGACACCACAACCGGTGTTGTGAAACACACACCAGGAAAACACAAAAAGAAAGTTGTCACATCCAAAAAGCCCATCAAAACCAAACAAAATAAAAAGGTTCCTCTGGAAGATGGTATCCCAGAGATTAATGCAGTGACAACACAAATGTCACTTGAAACCACTGCTGCTACTTCTTCACAGTTGTTGGAAAGATCTCAACCCATCCAAACTCCTCATGTATCATCACAAAAGGATCATGTTGTAAGTACAGGGACACCACAACATGAAGTAGACCTTTCATATGAAAGTATGTTTAAAAGTCCCTCTCCTAGGGCAATCACTCTTTCTACACCACAACCCTCGGCTCAAGTTCCATCAACAATATTACCTCTGTTTGAAGCAATTGAATTTCAGAAAGAAAACAGTTCCTCTAATGCACACATTACTGAGAGTAGATCGCAACAAATGACTGTGTCTGAACCAATTCAATCTCCTATCCTACAAACAGTTGAGGAGGTTATCCCCATTGAGTATTACGAAACTCTTGGTGGTAGTTCAAGTGGAGCAGCCACTACAACTGTTGAACCCATTGGTGATCAGTTGGACAGTGGTTACATCATTAAGACTCATTTGAAGGCAACTACTGATGAGGTTATAAGTGTAATCTCTGCTTCAGTGGGAAGTCCCCATAACGAAGAAAAAGGGGCATCTATTTCTGATGATATGGAGACTTCTCCTATTATCAAAACAAATACAACCACTACAGGTGGGAATTCAGATGATCCTATTAAAGTAGGTGATGAATTAACTTATAAGGATTTGACGGTTAGAGTGTCTACCATTGAAATAGATGTTGCTGAAATGAAAGAATTGATTAAGCAGATGATAGAGCTTTTTAAAAGTCAACCTACCAGACAGGAAATTGCTAATGAGCTTTGGAATTCTATGCAACCCATCCTTCAAGCTCAGAGGCTGAAAGTAACCGTAATTTCAGTTTGGAATTTATCAGAAATTTGGTTGATGCCAGGTATAAAGACACACAAGCAGACATTATGAACATTAAGGAACATCTGTTGGAACTTACTGGCTCCACCTCTACATCAATCTTTGAGAAAGATGATGATGATGATAATGATGCCAAAAAGGGGGAGAAAGATTCACTGAGAAAGTTGCCACCAGATTCAAAAGCTAATCCTACAGAAATTGTATCCCCTGCTCAACCTAAATCCTAACCTTCTCCAAAAAAACCACCACAAAAGAAGGAGAAAATACCTTCCACACCATCATCACCCATTTTGTCAATAGATGTCGGGAACACAAAAGTATCAGCAGATGTTTACCAAACAGCTGCTGAGACACCAGTTATTTCAGCAGAAGTTTCTCAAACATCTGTCATGATCATTTTCACTACACCAACCATAATCCAACCATCTCCAACGTCACAAAGATTTCCCATACATTCATCTTCACTACCAAAACATTCTCCTTCACCAGAAATCATCTCCACACGTAAGAGAAAAACTCATATCGATAGAATCACAAAAATGAACAATGATCCTCTGGTAAAGCCAACTCAACCTAATTGGAAGAAAGTCAAAATAGTGCAGATGAGGTATTGAAGTTTAAAAGAATGAGAGCAGAGCTTGTGGCTGCTGATTATGGTCCAGTTAGATCCATTGCCAGATGGTCTAAACTGAAGATAGTTGAGACCTACAAAAAGCTGGAAGAAGTTAGAGCTGAACATTCAAATGTTCTTCATAACTCAGTCTATCCTACAACTGCTGCGCTGTCTCCAAAAATCGGTACTCCGAAAAACCTTCTCTCATCATCTGATTTGTCTGAATCAATTGCAAATTTAGTTAGCAGACCACAATCACCAAACTCATCTTCAATAATTCTTTGCCCAAGAAAACCAACTGATCCAAAAATAGTAAAGTGGAAGTCATGCTCAAAAACCCAAGTATTGAATTTGATCAGATCAGATGGTAGTGTTGAAGAGATTAAAATGGATAGTGCATATAATCTGAATGCATACGATCTCCAAGATTTGTTGGACCTTCAACTTGAGAGGGATGATGAAGAAGACATGTTCTCCCTGGACTTTGAACTACAATTCAAAGGACAAATCAGGGAGATGTTGATGAGAAATAAAAATCAGTAATAAAGAAGGGTTTTCGTATCATCTGTTGTATAGGGAGATTGTTGGATCAGCAGCTGTTACATTGTTTGCAGTAGCATATTTAACCAGATCACAACATGTAGCGAAGGACATGTTGCTGCGTAACAAATTCTTGAGTGAGGTTTGATGTGTGTTGTTTAGGCAGGTGATCGTATGTTCTTAGTTAATGTTTGTTAAAGTTAAGTTGTATTCGAATTTTATTAAGTTTGTTAGACATCTTTCATATATACTTATGTTTATAACAATTTATATTGTCAATGGGTGGATACTCTCTTTTATGAATAAGAGAATGGAAATAATCATATGTAACGGATGAATTTTATTAAGTTTGTTAGACATCTTTTAGACATCTTTTATTAACTTTGTTAAATATCTTTTATATTTACTTATAGTTGTCTTTTAGCTATAATAGATAACACGTTTTGGTACAATATCTATACACATATCTATATGTTCTATCAATATGTGTTATGCATGGTTTTCTAAGAAACGACCCGTGTTTGCACACTAGTACTTTCTATAAAAGGACAAATGAGCATGACAAAAGAAAAGCTGTGGTGGCAGCCATCCAGGCTAGCTAACAATGCCTTTCTTATGTCATTGTTGCATCATAAAGCTTAATATTTTAATTTTCTAAATGATATTTAATCTATTTAATATACAAAAAATCCCTTCAGTAGAGGTTGATACAATGCTCTCACAGCAGTGGTTAATTGCTGGCAATTTCAAATTCAAAATGCATGGGAATATGTAATGTGCAATTAATGCATGTTACTCACTCACTTCTGTCATTCATCTTCTTATATAAGGTTTTTCTTCTCATTTCCCTTCTCATATTTCATCACACCCTCATCTTCTCTGATTTCCGAATTTGAATTAGATTCCGAATTCCAAATTAGAAGCATGTCAAGATCAGTTGAGAACAACAATCTAAGTTTTGTTAACGATTTGAATCCTGCAAAAGACATGTGGAACATGAAGGCGAGAATCATCCAAAAATGGAATCAAGGTTTTAAGATGGATCTGATCTTCATTGATGAGAAGGTAATGTGTATTTGTGTTTTTTCGTTCGTGTATAACATGATTCCATGGATGTATATGTCTGATTTTCTTTTTCTAGGGTTTATAGGTTTGTATCATAAAACCTTGATTGTTCAAATGTTCTTGAGCTTTGTACGGTAGTTTATTGAGGATGTATATGTTTGATTTTTTTCTTTCTATCAGAGTCTGTAGGTTTGTATGCTAAAAAATACCTTGTTTAAATGTTCTTCAGGGTGTTAAGATGCAAGGTGGTATTAAAAGTCATTTGATACATGTTTTTGACGAACAACTTCAAGAGGATGATGTTGTTATTCTCTCGAAATTTGGTGTGGGTGAAAACAACGACTAATATAAAGTTGTAGCACATGATTATAAAATCAACTTTTATTGACGTACAACTGTTACACAACTGTTACACGTGTGAGAGATTGGCAAGGTCTTGAGTACGGTTTCAACTTCATTCCTTATAAAGATATTCTTCAAGGAGAGTGTTAGGATCGGAGGCCCTCATGATTGTGTTTGTTTGTAATACTTGAACAATAAATGAATGTTAAACAGAGATCTAATGCAGCGGAATTGAAAACAAACTTTGTTAACACAATCAAAAGGAAAATAGTTTTTAGTAAACACATCCTTATCATTGAGTCGAATGATTACAATACAGAAATGATTACAGACATGCTTACATACTAAACTCCCCCTCAGCATGATGCTCACTGGTTGATTGCTCAAGATGAAAGGATTGGAGGAGAAGAACTCACTCAGTCAATCAAATGTAACAGTATAGGGTACTGTTCCATTTATAGGCAAATCAAACCACTAAAGCATCTAAGCTGACGTCACCATGAAAGTGACATCTAACAACCTAGCAACCTTTAACCACTGTTCTTATACAGACACTGTTAACTTAACCACTGATTCTATACAATACAAGTGACACACTAAACAACTGCTTTCTCCTTCCATTATTGCATGCCAAGCACTGATGTTTGACTATCAATGCTTTCCTCAAAGTTGATCAGTCCTTGAGTGGGCAGTTTTTTAATCAACAGCAGTACTTAGATAGCATCAGTAGATTGAACCAGCAGTGTTTAAACTTTAACAGTCTTTAGGGCTTCATCAGCAATTTGAAGAACAGCAGCTGTTGTATACAGACAGTGGATAGAGGACATCAGATGTTATAAACACTTTCAAGGGGAAAGCCTGGTGTAAACTACTGCTTATGATGAATCCACTGTTGTGAACCAGTTTTGGCTCTAATTATCTGTTCCTCTAATAGGGTTCAATCCCAACAATCTCCCCCTGGAACAGATAATGCCAAAACCCTTCATTATTCTGGATCTTTATTGTCTCATCAGAAGTTCCCTAACTTGTCCTTTAAATTGTAGTTCAAAATCCATAGAACTTGTATCATCCTCATCCCTACACAGTATAAGCTCAAGGAGATCTTGTAGATCTTCAACACCCAGACCCAGTGCTTGTTCCCTTGATATGTGCTTTACTTCTCCATTGGATCTGATCAGTGTCAATACATGGGTCTTTTGATCAGACATCCATTTTAGTATTTTTGAACCCAATGGGTTTCTTGGGAGAGGTTTATTTACTGATGAGTTGGGGGATTGTGGCCTTGTGAAAATTTGTTGAGCAGTACCCTGAGCTTTTGCTAGTTCAGAATATCAGCTGACATTTGTTTGAAAGCCAATTTTATGATGTCATTTGCTGCAGCTATGTCTTCTGTAGTTTCTTTTTCAATCTGCTCTTGTCTCTTTCTTTGATCTAACTCAATGACTGAGACATCTGCTGATGAGAACAGTGGTTCAAAAGTATTGATCTGTTTTGGCTCTTTGTATTCAGGCTTCTGTGGTAAACTAGGATCTGTCATCCTTCTTTTCTTTAACCTTTCATAAGCCTCATCTGTGTATTGCCTTGTCCATTTTGCTATGGCTTTGGCAGGTCCAACCTTTGCATCCACCAGCTCTTGTTTCTTCCTCTTGTATTCTGAGGTAAGATCATCAATGGCCTTTTTGTATTTGCTCCAGTTTGGAGTAGTCCTTTTCTTACTTGGATCATTCTTGATCCTCTCGATTCTGTTTACCTCATGCTTTAGTGCAATGAGTGGCCATTCACTGAATTGTTCTTCTTTAGCTGGATAAAACTTTTCTTTCATGATGAATGCAAGATAATCCTTTCTCATTTCCTTTTGTAGGTTAGCTTCAGGTGGCATATTTGACATATCTTTCCTCAGGTCTCTTGCATAATCTTCCATTTGTTTGACCTTAGTGAGCAAAAATTCCATTCTCTCAGAAATGGCTTTATCACCTTGATCTTTACATTCAAGTCTAGCTCTTATATCTGCTTGCCTGGCTTTGAGTTTTAGATACTCATCCATATTTGCTGGGTTCCTGAAGCCCATGAGAGAAGGAAATCTTCTTTTTGAAGGATCATCCACCGTATAGAATTGTCTCATCTCATCCTTTACAGCTTCTAATTCCAGTGGGTAACTTGCAGCCATGGATATGATATTAGCAGGGTTTATTGGTTTGGCTAGAGTTGGTGGAATGGATGGTTGTGGCTTGATAACTTTGTAGGGTGTGGAAGATAAAGGAGTAGGTGCTGGTATATCATCATTATTCTCTTGAATTTTCCTTTTTCTTGTGTAAAGCTTTTTGGGTGAAGGGGGTTTTGGTTGTGATGTGATGTGACAATGGGTTGTATGGTGAGGGCAGTGGTAGATGGTTGGCAAACAGCTGTTGAAACAACTGGTGTTTCAACCTCTGTTGTCATTACAGCTACTGATGTGTCAGTAGATGTCTTCTGCTTTTCAGCAGGTGGTGATTTGGTGGGTGGTGATGTAGTTGAAGTGATTTTAGGTGGTGGTGGTGGTGGTAGAGCAGTGGTTGTGGTGTGTGTTGAAGTGATGGTTTTAGTTTTAACAACTACCGAAACCACTGATGTACCAACAGTTGTTGATACAACAGGAGTTACAACAGCTGTTTGGGTAGAGGTTTGATGCTTGGAGCAGGTGGTGATTTGGTGGGTGGTGATGTAGTTGAAGTGATTTTAGGTGGTGGTGGTGGTGGTAGAGCAGTGGTTGTGGTGTGTGTTGAAGTGATGGTTTTAGTTTTAACAACTACCGAAACCACTGATGTACCAACAGTTGTTGATACAACAGGAGTTACAACAGCTGTTTGGGTAGAGGTTTGATGCTTGGAGCCGTTGGGAGGTGGTGGTTTGGAGGCATGCTTTGTGGGTCTGGATGATGTGTGTTTGGGCTGCCTCACTTGTCTAGTGGGCTTCTTCTTTTCATCCTTAGGATTTTCAACATCCATAGGTTCAGAAGGACCCTGTGCATTCAGCTCCATATAAGCTCTCTTCTCCTGTTCCCACCTGGCTTTATCCTTAGCCTCTCTATCCCTTTTAACACTTGCTTTTGCTTCATCAAGTGCATTGGTGGTAACTTCAATCTTTTTACTACCATCTGGCAAAGGAATGTTTTTAGTCATATTTTTTTTTCTGGTTCAATATAGAGGCCATCTTCAATTCCCTTCTTCTTCCACTGCTTGATTTTCTCCCCCTTTTTGGCATTATCTGGAGGTGGGTTATCAATGAAGAGAACAGTGGGAGGAGCAGTGCCAGTGTTGTTTTTCAAATGGGCTTTTATTGCCTTGATATCTGCCTGAGTATCTTTAAATCTTGCTTCCATAGTATTTCTGATCTTTTGAACCTGTATTTCATGTTTCTGATCAGCTACTTGATTTTGATGGATGAGCAGTGGTTAAACAAATTCCAGAGCTCATTTGCAGCAGGTGCAGGTTGTGGTACAAATGCTTGAGCTGGAGCAGCAGTGGTTGAGACCTTTTGAGCTTTCAACAACTGTTGTATCATATCTTTTATTTCAGCAACAGATGTATCAAGATGGTCAATTCTGCCCATCAATTCCTGATATTTTAAATCATCACCCAACTTAATGGGATCATCTGATTCCCCACCGGTAGTGGTTGTATCAATGTGTGATTTAGGGAAAGAATTCCAAAAGTCATCCATTGATGCCCCTTTTCTTGGTTTTGGGGACTTCTTCCCTCAACACTTGATAACCTTTTGATGGTACCAGTGGTCAAAACAAACTCACTAGTGGTTATCAGAGGTGCTATAGAAGGAATTGCCTTCAAGGGAGTCTGATTGATGAAACAACTGGCCAAATGTAGATCTGTTGATCCAACACTTGTAGTTGCTGCTCCACTTGAACTACTGACAGGAATTACTTGTAACTCCTGCAGTGTAACCTCCTCAATTGTTGCTGGGATAGCAGAGGTATAAACATCAGACCCAGTCACTTGTGGGAGTGTACTCTCAGTGACAAGTGATTGAGAGGAACTGGTTTGTGTCTGAGCTATAGCAACTGCATGCAACAAGGGTAGTATGGATTGTGGTAATGAGAGGGGTGAAGATATGGGTGTTGAAAGAGACATGTCCTTGGGATCAGGACTGAGGAAGATGGATCCAATTGGATCCAGAGCTTCATAATGTGGGCTCCCTGTGCTTACAACCTGATCCTTTTGTGAGGATGCATGAGGAGTTTGAGGCAAGGGTGGAGATCTTTCTTCCATCTGCTGTGAGGAAGTAGCAGCAGTGGTTTTCGGTGACATTTGTGTTGTCACTGGCAGTGGCTCTGGGATCTCATCTTCCAGAGTTGCATTTTTAGTGGGTTTGGGGGGCTTTTTGGATGATCTCTTCTTAGGCCGTTTGGTAATGGCAGGTGTGGGTTTCATCGCAGTGGGTGTGCTACTATGATCACCTGGAGCAGTGGGCTCAGCAGCAGATACCTGAGGAGCAGTGGTAGCTGCTAAAGTCTGCTAAGGCACCTCTGCTTGTGTTTTTGCAGGTGTTAACATTTTAGTGAATGTTTCAGATGTTAAACCATGTATTTGAAAAGATTCACCTTGGATGAGCAAATTTTCATTTTCCTTTCCGAATTTTTGTTTAAGATAGTAGCTTAAGAACCTTGGAAAAAGTAGAAATGATTTGCTATCAACATTTTTTACCAAATCATCAAAGATCTCCTGGGAATAGTTAAAATTTTCATTGTGTAAAATAGCAAAGCCCAGGTATTGGATCTTTAATGGTATTTCATTAAAAACAGTTGTTTTATTTGAGACACACATCAAAAGGGTATGGAATAAAAACCTTGGTGCAGAAGGGAAGAAGCCTTTTTGTAAGGTGTCCCTTTTCATTTCCGCACCATACCCTCTTTCTAGAAAATCATTTTTTAACTCATTTTTGGGAAAATAAGTTTTACCTTCCTGATCATCGAGTGCAAAGACTTCCGAAATTGATTGTGGAGTGATTTGAATCTTTTTGCCCTTTATGGAAGAATTAATGGCTATAACTGTGTCACCTTGATACTCAAGTGTGGCATTTTTCCAAAATTCTCTCTGGGTTTGTTCGTAAATAGGAGCATCAGCAGTCAACAATGTTTTGTACTTTGAAGCTACAAGGGTGTCAATGATGGAATCGAAGGTTTTGGTGGTGATGGGTTTTGTGAGTAAACCCAAGTAATTGTGAGGGAATTTGTATGGGATTTCAATGGGTTCAGCGGCCTTTTGAGTGACCTTTTTGGAAGATGAGGATGATTTTGATTTTGATTTTGTCATTTTGATGAAGAAGAACGAAGAATGATATGATACGGAAGGATGGAAACTGCTTTGAGAAAGGAATTTTGGAATTCAATTCGATAGTGTAAAACCCTGTTTGGGGGTTTTGATCAGGGTTTTATTTAGGGAAAAAGTGAATGCTGATGTGGCAGCGGTTACAAAGATCTGATGGCTAAGAACTGACCACGTGCCAACCTCTGATGAAAAGATGAATAATGGAGGACAGTTGTTTAGGGAACCACTGATGAAGCAAATATCAGTGGTTGCAATGGTCAAAGTGAAGACAGTTGATGATTTTAACTATCAGTGGATAGCTTTATCAGTGGATAAAACACTGATTTTGAACAACAGTGATTACCAAGAAAAATGAAAGAACATGGGTTGACTTTCAGCAGTGGACAGTATTTAGGAAACAGATGTTTGAACAAAACAGTAGTTAGGGGTAAGGTAATGGTAAGGACTTGAAAGGCTATTATGTCAGCAACCGTTAGTGCAACAGTGGATAAGCTTTTGACAAATGTTTTGAGCATCTGCTGTTCTGATAAAAGAAATGATTTTGTCTTGTGTAACCACAATATCATGTCCAACATCTGTTGATGGTGATTATGAAATATCTGCAAGATTGCTATCCTCAATAAAATACATTTTAGATGCAAATTGTCAAGTTTAATATGTCAGTAGTTTTTACAGGAATTTGCATTCAAGGTTTTGCCACATGTCTATTACAAGTTTTGAAGCTTTTATAGATTCCTGACAGTGGTTTAGTACCCCAGATGATGGAAACCTTTTTACTATGGCTACTCATTTTGTGTCATAATATTTGAATTAGAACATAAGTATCCAAGTATTTTAAGGTCTGTTAGCAATCAATCTTTGGTCTGTTGTTAAAACAAACTTGAGTTTGACATGACCTTGACACTTGCACCATTTCCTTTTGATCTATTTTCAAGGATAATATCACCAAAAATAAGGGTTCTACATCCTGACAGGTGTTTGAAACTTTTACTATAAAAAATAAGTAAAAGTATAAAATATATCACTCTAAAGGAAAAATAAAGAATAATATATCCTGTTTTATTTGAGAAAAACCTTTTCAAGAAAAATAATTAAAGGTTTTTCTGAAAACAGCATCAAAAAGGATCTGGTATATTTTTCAATTAAACTCATAATCACATCACTCCCAAGTTTTATGAAAATGGTCAGTGGTTTGAAATGCATTGTAATAACCACTGTTTGAGACCATTTCCTTGTTAATTGATTGTAAAAATGAGAAGACATGTTCACATAAGTTTTGAAAGTCCTGTTATAGACTTTGTTACCATGTGATGATTCTGAAAAACTTGTCTAGTCCTCTTGTAAGTTTAATCATGGTGATACTATTGTTACCTGAACTTCCCTGAATCAATGAATGCACACAGTTGCTTGATGACCATTGTTCACCCAATTTTGGACTCTTAGGTGTTTAACATTTATGCTCTTTTCTTTTGTATTCAAAAGTTTTAAGATAAACACACTTTTGAGTTTTTGTGATTTTTCTTCTTCCCTTTTTACCCTTCCCATTCATAAGCACTGAAATACTCACTGGGAGGTTTTTATTGAAGGAAAACTTAATCCAGAATCATTTTGCAGCAATGTTTTGAGAGATCTGGCCATATTTGTACATGCTTATATCAAATCACACATTACATATGATTTGGACTATTTTAACACCTGATTTTCTTAATGTATTTTTTAACAAAGTTGATTTGGTCCTTTTTAACAGGATTCTCAACCTGTTTTTCAACACATAAGATCTAATAACTAAAGTTTTTAATTTCCCTCCTTTTATGTTAACAAAAACACTAATGTTTTTACGAACATAGGTTTTTGTTGACATGAGGTACACACCTTAGCAGCAAACATGATGGAAACAACATAAACTTCATAACAACAATTGAAATCAATTTTGTAAATAAAATAATTATACCATAGTTATCAGACATATTTTCAGATCTAAAAACTATAGGTGTTTTATGCATGACATCACTTGTTATGTGAAGTTTGTGTGTCTTATGACATCTTGGTTATTTTACAGAGTTTTTGAATAGCCACTTTGAACGTGATCACTCGTTACTCTGTTTTTCTACTAAATACGATCAACCTTAGCATCAATGAATTTTGAGCTGAACTGTTATGTCAAATTGATTGTTAGATTGAATTTGACTGTCCAAGCTCTGATACCAATTGTTAGGATCGGAGGCCCTCATGATTGTGTTTGTTTGTAATACTTGAACAATAAATGAATGTAAAACAGAGATCTAATGCAGCGGAATTGAAAACAAACTTTGTTAACACAATCAAAAGGAAAATAGTTTTTAGTAAACACATCCTTATCATTGAGTCGAATGATTACAATACAGAAATGATTACAGACATGCTTACATACTAAAACTCCCCCTCAGCATGATGCTCACTGGTTGATTGCTCAAGATGAAAGGATTGGAGGAGAAGAACTCACTCAGTCAATCAAATGTAACAGTACAGGGTACTGTTCCATTTATAGGCAAATCAAACCACTGAAGCATCTAAGCTGATGTCACCATGAAAGTGACATCTAACAACCTAACAACCTTTAACCACTGTTCTTATACAGACACTATTAACTTAACCACTGATTCTATACAATACAAGTGACACACTAAACAACTGCTTTCTCCTTCCATTATTGCATGCCAAGCACTAATGTTTGACTATCAATGCTTTCCTCAAAGTTGATCAGTCCTTGAGTGGGCAGTTTTTCAATCAACAGCAGTACTTAGATAGCATCAGTAGATTGAACCAGCAGTGTTTAAACTTTAACAGTCTTTAGGGCTTTATCAGCAATTTGAAGAACAGCAGCTGTTGTATACGGACAGTGGATAGAGGACATCAGATGTTATAAACACTTTCAAGGGGAAAGCCTGGTGTAAACTACTGCTTATGATGAATCCACTGTTGTGAACCAGTTTTGGCTCTAATTATCTGTTCCTCTGATAGGGTTCAATCCCAACAGAGAGGCAGCAAAATCTTTGAGTGTTGGTACTGTATATTTTTGTAATCATATCATCTCTATATCAAATTAGAAATTTTTACTTACTCTTGTGTATAATGTGATCATATAGATGTTGCTGGATATGTGGTTTGGTGTGGAGATCTTGAATTCTTTGGATGACCTCCTAAAGAAACTAAGAGGATGAATTTCGATATTCAAGACTTGGAGTAAGTGGTCATGTACATGTTCAGTCATATAGAAATGATTATTTGTATTTAATGTGGAATGATGTTAATAAATGAGACCAAGAATGTTTGTATTTAATGTGGAATCATGGTAATAAATGAGATCAATAATGTTTGTATCTAATGTGGAATCATGGTAATAAATGAGATCAACAATTTATTCTTCAACTAAATATGTTACTTAATTTGTGGCACGTTTACTACTGTAATAAATGGTCATAAATTTCATTTGATTTTATGTTGTTATTCATTCAATTTAGATTTGATTGTATAGATTGTAAAAAAATGGTCATGTTGGTGCATGTTCCGTATGTCCGCCACTGTGCGAATAGGCTAGATAGAGCGTGTGTTGAATATTGTATAGAATAGTGTGAAATCCGGTACGAACTGAAAGGTTTTGTGATGTAACAGTTCCTTCGTACGAAGGGAGTCCCTTCGAACGAACGAGCACTTCGGTCAGTTCGTACGGAGCCACAAGATCACACCCGGTTCGTACAAAGGCACTAGGTGTGTTCGTACGAAGGCAAGATGCCTATATATACGGGTGTTGGGGTCTTGTGTTGGACAAGCTTTGGTTCCCTGAGGGGAGATGTTGTCCAACTGGTTTCGCGGGTATGTAACTTCAAACATTGAATAGAAACCAGATTAAATTGACTTGTTCGGTGTCGATTCTACTTCTACTCCTTTCTTATTAATAATACTTAACCGAACCGGTTATCTCGGGACCAAAACTCCGTCAAACCTGCCGGATCCTGGAATCTCAATTGGTATCAGAGCTACGGTACTGATTCAATCGATCTTACAGTTGATTGAATCACCTACGCTCATTATTTTTGGATTTTGAGGAGGTTTTGACGTTAAACATCGAATAAACATCAAATTGAAGGTCAATTCACGAATGGAATTTGAAATTGAAGACATCATTATATTCGTGATTGATTTTCGCACAATCATGTGAAGTTTCATCATGAAATTCGCAGAAACAAAGATTCTGGATCGAAAAATGTGTTTGGGAGTGTTCTTGAGGAATCAGCCTCTCTGGTACGAACACACAGCTTCGTACGAACCGACATTCCACGTTCATACGAATCCACTCATGACCAGGTTTGTACGAAGGGACCAGGTTCGTACGAAGGGACCTCCTATTTGTTCAGAATGTTATTTCATTCCAAATCAGCCCATTCGTACGAATGAGCAAATGCATTTATGATCGCAATAACGAGGGGCTTCAGCGAACTTGATGATGCGATCACAGATTGATCACAGATTGTGGAAATTAGTGGGGTAGTCATGATACTGGTGTAGAATGTTTATCATCTGGGTTATCTGACTATCAATGGGCCGTAACGTAAAATCCGCATAGATGAAAAACTGACGTTCGGGGCAAAAAATTGTCATATTCTCAGCATAGTCGAGTTTTTCAGAAAACAGAAAGGACTGAATTGCTCAGTTTGAGGGGGAATTCAGTGATTAGACGTCAGAATTTTCAAAAATGATGGGGAATAAAAATTTCATATAATATATTGAAATTCGGCATTTTTGAAATTCGTGACAGTACAACCGTATTCGGGTGGTTCTGACTTCAGATTGTCCAGGAATGTGAATCTGATTGTGGATGAAAGCTTCTGAGATCTCGATTGTCTGAGAAAATGAATCTGATTGTGGACGAACGCTTCGGAGATCAGTATACGTTACCAGATGATTTGATCCATTGAAGATCTGCTGATTGTGGAGATACCGTTTATACTGATCAATCATTCAGAAGGTGATTAAAGGTGATCACGGAAAACGGGATTTCAGATATATTTCAGGTTCAAGCTGCAAGCCCGGGTGTAAGATGAGACTGGTAGTGTATCTTTGGTTATGTTTGATAGAGATGTTCAGAAGATTGTTGGATTAGCTACGAGTGATATAAGAGAAAGGCAGATGAAGGCGAATGTTACTGAATCTTTCCCGCATGAAATATCTTGATTGGTTGATAAGAAGCTGGCTTTTAAAATTGATGTTTTTGTTTTCAATCTTAAAAATGACTATCGTGTTTATACTGTGCAAAAAACATGTGATGATCCAGTAATAATTGCTGAGTTGGTTGGCGGAGATGATAACGGTGATGAAAATGCTGATGAGGTAGTATATAAAATTACTTTGTTCAATTTATTTATTTTTGTTTTGAGGTTCGAAAACTGGATTCTGCACTTTTTTTTATATAATATCGTATATTACGACCTTTTAGGTTACTCAAGAAGTAACTAAAGTCAAAGATGTTAACCTTTCAGAATGTTCCCAGGTGTCTGCTGAAAAAACTTCAAAGGTGAGTAGGTATTTTTGAAAGTGTTTAATATGTATTTAGAGTTCATTATTTTATTTAAAGACTGATTAGTTGTTTTGTGATCCGTTGCAAGGATGTTGTCTCTGTTACGGCTGCTCTTCCGCCGTTGAAATCGAAAAGGATTCTGGTACATGTCCGAATGGAAAACGAATAGTTCAAGATGTTGATGTTGTAAATGTTGGTGAGATGAGAAAAACCCGGAAGAAGCTATCTAAGGTTAACAATTAGAAGCTTATAAAAAACATGTCTTATGAGAGTTAAGTAGAAACCACTTATTTTGAAAACTCATTGTGGTTTTTATTTATGTTTGTTAATTGTTGTTTTAACCTACTTTGGTTAAAAGTTTGGTATGTAATGGCTACAATTTGAAACATCTAAATTTGACCTCTTTTTGTTATATATTATTGTTGATATTCATGTATTGCACAAGTAGTAGGTTTATATATTATTGTTAGTGAATGGTTGTAAATTTATTGAATTGGTTAGTGTGAAAACTGTTAGGATCTGATTTACATTAACATCTGTTAGACTCTAAGCACTGTTACAAACTCCTAACATCTGCTAGGCCTAAGCACTGTTACATTAATAATACAAGTAAACTCTGTTGACCATCATCTGTTAACGATCTTCTGTTGAACTTTATCATCTGTTGATCCACAGTAGATCTTAGCTTGATCAGACTTTAATCTTCTTTGCATAGGATGATCAGACCTTTGCTTCAACAGACTTTTTCTTCATCAGCAGAGGTTCTCTTTGGCAGACCTTTGTTTCAACATAGTTTGTCTTCATCAGCAGAGGTTCTTTGCTTCAACAGACTTTGCTTCAACAGACCTTATCATCAATTGATCATCATCTATTAAAGATCCTCTGTTGAACTGCATCATCTGTTGATCCAGCAGACCTTAGCTTCATCATACTTTAATCTTCTTAGCATAGGATGATCAGACCTTTTCTTCAACAGATTTTGTCTTCATCAGCAGAGGTTCTCTTTGGCAGACATTTACTTCAACAGTCTTTGTCTTCATCAGCAGAGGTTGTTTGCTTCAACAGACCTTTGGGTTTGCCAGACTTTAGAGAAATAGATGTTAAGTTTATGCCTTTGGGAGGAGCAGATCTTCAAAGGACTATTATTTGTAATCAGAGGTTGTAGAGTATTTTATTAATTTTAAGTCTTAGATCTCTTTCCCTTGAGCGACCAGAAAACATGATGCAACACATACCTTAGAAAACATGCTCTGATCATTTATCTCACTGGTTGTGTTGTAGCATCATTTAATAATAAGAAAACATAATTCAAGTGAGCTTATGACAATTATCGACCATAAATTCATTGCGCCTTTATAATATTTCCAGTTTTTGAACTGTTAGAATGGAAGTTTTTACCATTTTATACAATTCTAAATGTCGATCACCAACATGTTGTGATGTATCGCAAAGAGCCAATTAAAATATAATGATTGTACAACAAAAAGTTAAAGTTAATATAACTAGCAAAATAACCATACATGATTATAATTTAAATATTCAGACATGTATTTATCCATATTTTTCGGTTTCCAGTTTAACGAGTATAGTTTAATTAAGGGAGATTTCTATTACTTTCTGTAAATTATAAGTACATATTAAATAATTAGAGCACTTCATTCCTGACATGTTAGTACGAGTGTCTAAATATAACTACTTAGATAAGCATATATGATTAAAGCCTGCTTAATGTACAACAAAAAGTTCAAGTTAATATAACTACCTAGATAAGCATACATGTTCATAGGTTTAACGACCATCATTTACACATAAGATTCCTAAAAGATGGACCTCCTAATACCAACTACAAGATACCCGTATAGTAATTTTTAGATGCAAAACATATAAAGCTAAATCCACCAAGTTTGGAAAATATATAAGTTTCACACACCACCACCACATAATTTCATCCAACAGGAGATAGTACCAACAACCACAACTATTTGTAGACAATCTTTAAGATCAGCTTGGATTTGTCTGGAGAGTAAACAAATTTGCATTTCATATTTCTGTGGATACGATTGGGCTTGGTGAACTTCTTGGTCCATTCACAAGCAACGTATCTAAATCCCTTGTCATGCTTCTCCGGTCGAAAGTTAACAACAGTATCAACTCCATTCATATTTTGAACTGTCATCTTCAGTGACATATCAATCCTAGCCATCAACGCCACTTTCGCATTAAGATGCTTAAAATAAATGTAACATACCAATAATCAATAACAAATAAATAATGTATTTAAGAAAAGTAACAAATTTTAAATTGTCACAAACATATAACAATGAAAGAATGAGTTATAAAATAATAAGAGAACAAACTTACAAATCGTTATTGGCAGTCCCATACAAATTCTATGGGATAATAATCAGGATCAACTTTATAATCTGAGACAACAGCATCAAAATCTTCATCGTCGCCATCATCCGATGACTCACCGGAGACAACATAATCACTATCAAAATCTCCATCACTGGATTCCTCAACACCCGACCGATGATCCATATCTTCAACAATTTGAGCAAGTTGTAATTTGTGTGAGGAAGTATCGCCTTTCAGACTGTCATCAGCTTTGGGCACAACAATCTCACATCCATTCAAATTAAAGACAGTAAGCTGAAAGGTATAATCCGCTACGTATCTTAAAACAAGTACAACTCCTGTACGCAGGCCCACGCAGCGTACAATCTTGTCCCATCCATCAGTTATAAAGTAACAATTGCGAAGAGGGTCCAAGTGAATTAGTACATCAAAAGAGTCCCATTGATTCACATAAACCTTAAATGACTTTTTAAGTTTACCAACTCCAATACTGATTTCAACCAAGTCTTTGGGTGCGAAGAGGATCCGAGTGAATTAGTACATCAAAAGAGTCCCACTGATTCACATAAACCTTAAATGACTTTTTAAGTTTACCAACTCCAATACTGATTTCAACCAAGTCTTTGGGTATTAGCTAAACAAAAAGATGTAAACTTTATTATGAAATCAACAAAGGTACAGTAAATTTTAAAGGATATCATTAATTAGTACTATAACATTTAAAGTATTGGATTAAAATAGGAAAACTTACCAACATGTCCTTTGAAGCATCAGAAAAACTATGGGAGAATGAATCCATACATCTCTCAAATGATATTTGTAAGTCCAGAATCACTACAATCGGATATCAAACACCAAACAAGTAGCGAAATTACAAGCAAGATGTCGAAGATTGAAAGCAATATATTGATTCAAAGCAAAGTAGAACACACGAATGCACTGATTCGTCTGGTATCCTAGTCGCACAAAGCACAAAAGTTTTCAATAGAATCAACAACCTACATCGACTATGGATTCCCCTATTTATACTAACATAGGAGATCCATTTACATTGGGCCAAGCCCATACCCCATAGACCACAAAACAACTAAGCAAACCCACTATACATATCGAACCCAAAACAAACTAGATAGCCCAAGACAGACGCAAACCAACATTAGTATATGCCCTTACAATATTCCCTTAGGTTTGTGTTGGCTTGGCGTCTCCTGCTTCACTGCTGCTTCCTCTTCTGCTTCTTAGCTTGTTCTTTCTTTTTCCTTTGTAGCTCAGGCAAGATCGGTATATTTCTTCCCACATATGGACCAAACAGCTGTGTTTCAACTCTCGTACGTTGCCCTGACCATAATTTGAAATTCATAATCTGGGCCACAGCTCCTGTCCAGCTCTTGGCACACACTTCATACTGAGGATCACTCTGAATTTGTGACTTTGCTAAGAGATTGATGTCTTTTTCACCAAAGCACATCAATTCTCGAGTGTCAATGAACCTGTACTCAGCATCATCACACACAACCACAGCTTGACCAGAAATAGGATCATACATCCAAAATTGGAAGTTCTTCAGAGAATTATCAGGAAGCTCCTTCAACAACGGCACAATATTTGTCTGTTTAGTAGCAGGCCACTTCACAATCTTATATGGCTTCCCTGTGGCAAGATCCAATACCTCTTCATCTTCTTCAATGGTAGACTCAGCCAACTTCATATCTCGAAAATTGACTCTAGCCTGTTGCTACAGTTTGTTAAAGAAACTAACTCCAATCTTGCAATTTGAATTCTTGACTTGATCATGAAATCCCGCATTGCTCAGCTCCCTCAAATCAACTAGAGTCCAGGAGTTGAATGCTTCAGAATTAGCATAATACTCCACCTCACCATTCTTCCTCAGCACGATAAACATTTCCTTCTCATCGTTGTATAACTAGCTTTTAATACCCGATCTATTGCCCTTCTTGATCTTTTCAGTGGTGATCACATATCTATCAGGTTTGTCACCAAACTGCAAGTTCCGTTCAGCTCCTACATTCCTCATAACAACCATTTTCTTTCTTGGTTTCTGATTCACTGTACGAGGAGTGCTTTCATAATACCTGTTCATCGCATCTTCGTGCTTTTTTCTCTGCTGCTCTCTCTCTTCAGCAGTAGATTCTTGTTGGGATTGAACCCTACCAGAGGAACAGATAATTAAAGCCAAAACTGGATCAGAGCAGTGGATCCAGAATAAGCAGATGTTACATACAAGTCTATCCCCTTGATAGTGATTTCAACATCTGCTGACCTCCTATCTACTGATCGTGCAAACTGCTGACCCACAACTGCTGATCAAGAAAAGACCTGATGAAAGACTAAAGCTCTGCTGATTAATCTACTGCCTTGAGTCAAGCACTGCTGATCCGGACAAGTACTGCTAGGTTCACAGCAGTGGAGGGATGCAACAGTTGTTTATTCTGTCTTTATGTAATGTAATGTAATAGCAGTAGTTAGTATAGCAGTGTTTGTGTTGATCAGAGGTTAGAGTTTGTTAGGAGGTTAGATGTCACTTTCATGGTGACGTCAGCTTAGATGCTCAGTGGTTTGCTAGTGCCTATAAATAGAACAGTGCTCTGTACTGTTCTATTAGCTCTTTGCAAAACCGTCTTCTCTGCACGAACAAACACTGAGCTCTGGCTGAGGGGGAGTTTGTATTAAACATTGCATTGTAATCGTTGTTGAAATTAAATTTAATCTTTCGGTTCTCTGTGAAAAGTGTTTGATAAAAACAATACTCTCGTTTGATTGTATGCAAAGTTTGTTTCCATCTTAATTCCGCTGCACAACTCATCCATCTTCATTCTAATTCAAACGAAAAATACAATCAAAACCAAACTCAGATCCAACAATTGGTATCAGAGCCAGGACAGTCAAATTTGATTTAACAATCATTTTGACATAAATAGTTCAGCTCAAAATCGTTGATATCGATAGTTTGTTCGTTTTTGTTGAAAAACAGTGCAAGGTTTAATCACCATTAAAGTTGATTAATTAGTGTCTGTAAAACAACCAGGATGACGTCACAATCACAAGATGATAAGAATAACATTGGCTCGCTTTTTAAACCACCCATGCTTAAACGTAATGAATACAACATCTGGGAGAGAAGGATGGGTCACATCCTTGCTCAACAGAACACTGGATGTTGGAGGTCTGTTGTTTTTGGTCCCCATGTTCCTATGGTGCCAAGTGCTAAGGATCCAAAGAAGTTCGTACCAAAACCATATGAAAACTATACTGAAACTGATTTTCAAAAGTTCAAACTCGATGCCAAAGCATTTAGCATCATAGCATCTGCATTACCCAATGAGATCTATGCTGGACTGTTACATTGTAACAGTGCCAAAGAGCCATGGGATGCATTGAAGGAACAGTTTGGGGGAACCGAAGAAGTTATTGAAAACAATAGGGAAATTCTGAATCAGCAGTATGAAACCTTCTGTCACATTAAGGGTGAATCATTGACCCAACAGTTTGAACGTTTTAGTTGTCTCATCAGTGAGCTAAGGCTTGTTAAGGTTGAATTTCCAAAATCAACACAAAATAGCAGGTTTCTTAGATCGCTACCTGATAAATGGGACACAATTGCATTTGTGACTAGAAACTCTGTTGAGTTCAAAGATCTGACCCTGACCCAACTTCATGGTAGACTCCTGACCTATGAAAGGGAGTTAAACCAGAAAAAGAAGTTGCAAGAGTCTGGTAAAACTGCTGATGATTATTCATTCGGTAGCACAGCTCTTTTTGGTCAGGAAGAATCTGGTAGCAGTGGTAAGGATCAGGGTTATGGTCACTTTATTGATATAACTGCTGGTGGAAATTTTAACAACCCTGATCCTCACTCTGCAAATTATGCTTTTACTGCAAACAGTGAAAACCAGATGTCAGATAATTTGTGCTTTGAAGTAAATGATTTGCAACATTTTGATCCCACTGACTTAGAAGAGATGGACATTTTGCATCAGTTGGCTTTGCTTAGTGTAAGAACAAGCAAATTCTACAAAAGAACAGGGAGAAAATTCCCAGGGTTACATGGGAATTTAAGGGTGGGGTTGGATAAATCAAAAATCAAGTGTTACAAGTGCAATAGGCTAGGTCATTTTGCTAGGGAATGCAGGAGTCAAACTACTGGTCCTATAATCACTCATCCCAGCTCAAACCCTAGACCACAAAATCAAAGCACTGTGCACTATACCCAATATACCCCTGCAGCTCATGTTAACACTGCTCACTATGCTGCTGCCCCTGTGCCTGTGCATTATGTCCAAACCACTGATCCACAGATTCAGTATGTTCAAACCCCTGTCCCCCAGGCACAAGTGCAACCTGTTGCACCTCAAACAGCTGCTCCAGCAGTGGTACAACCAGATCAGCAAATCTTTTTCACTCAAGGCTTTGTTGACTGGAGCAGCATGCCTGATGAGCTTGGTGATGAAAATTTTGCACTCTATGCTTTTGATGAACCTTCTAATGATGAATTTTGTTTGATGGCATTAGAGTCAATACCAGAGGGGATTGAAACTGAAGGTGAACAGCTAAGTGATGAAACAGTGGATGAGGTGACTGAAGCAGTTGTTAATGCAGTTGCTGGTGAATTGCTGCTGGGAGAAAATTCAGAAACCCTGATTGAACCACTGACAGACCCCTGGTCCAAAGAGGACAAAGAAGAAGAGGAAGAGAAGAGAGCAGGTGAGAAGGAAGTAAGAGCTGATGATGAAGAAAATCATCAATGTGATTGTGCCATGATGGCTGCTGCCAAGGTATCACCTCAAGTTCTTGAAAAACTGTGTTCTGACAATTGCATTATTGCTTTTGCTAACATCAAAGAGGTAAATGAAAACCTTCGGGATAAAATCTTAACTGATGAAGTCAAATTTGAAAGATCTTTAAAAGAACTTAAAAACAAATTGACTGAAAAGGAAAAAGAGATCAGCAGTCTGAAAGAGGAGCAGAGCATAACCAGAACTCAACTCCAAACTATGGTAGAAAAATACCAAGTTTGCAAAAAGGAGTTAGAGTCCATCCAAATCACATGTGAGAAATGGGTGGAATCCTGCAAAGGATATGAGTTATTGCTTGAAAAACAGATTAAAAGCAATGTGAAATTTGGTATTGGTTATAGAAAACATGATGATGAAAACACTGCTGTTGAAAAATCTGTTCAAACCACTGATGTAACCACTGAGTTCATCCCCACAAACAAGAATGGCCAAGAAGTGAAAATCACTGATAAACTTGGTAACAAAATCACACTTGACAAACCAATGGGATCCTCTACTTTTGAGGAACTTGAAAAATATCAGTTTAAACCAACATGGTCTGATGAGTGTGATATTCTTGAAAATTTCAAGCCCATGGACTTTACATCCACTAATGGTGTTAAAGCTCCAAAAGCTAAAGTCATTCCTCTCAAGGACGTCCCAACAGAGGTTAAAACCTCTGTTGCAAAGGAGTCCGAAAAGAGAAAGAAGAAAGAAAAGATCAATAACTTGTTTTGTGAGAAAAGGAATCATCTAACAAAAGACTGTTTCCATTTAAAATCTTATGATTTAAACAAAACAAGTGTTATTGTTCCTGCTGAAAGCTGCATCGTCTGTGGTAAAACAAACCACAAAACTCAAGCATGTGTGTACCTCAAAAAATTTGATGTGAAAAAGAATGAGTACATTGCTAAAACATCCTTGAGTCCATCAACATCATCTGTCAAATTCACTAAAAACCAACCACTGTTTGTGCCAGTTCAAACAGCTGTCACAAAACAGCTGAACCAAACATCTATTAAAAGTGATGTTCAGGTTACTGATGCACCCCCTGCCAATCAATATAGAAGAGGTAAGGGACAACCACCATACCCCAGGGTTCCACACGTTTATGAGGCCTACAAAAGGCCCTCTAAACCTAAAGTGAACAGGCATCCTTTTGGGTACCAACAGGTGATTGTTCAAGACCCCCAACAGTGGTTAGCAAGAAACAGTACTAAAACTGTCCAAACCCCTGACCTAACCACTGTCCATCAATATGCATCCATCCCAGACACTGTTGAGACCCCATCCAGAGCCTTGTTGGCTTTGGAAACCCTAATGAACTAATCCTTTTACTTCATGTGCAGGGAGCTTCTGCCTGTTTAGATAGCCTTTGGTATGTTGATAGTGGAGGCTCCAGGCACATGACTGGATGTAAAGCCCTACTCAAAGATTTCAAAATTCATGGAGGGGGTGATATATCCTTTGGGAATTACAGTAAAGGGAAAGTTCTGGGGTCTGGTACAGTACAGTCTGGAAATGTAAAGTTTGAAAATGTCAATCTGATAGACAGTCTGAAATTCAACCTCCTGAGTGTTTCACAAATGAGTGATAAGAGGTATGGGTCATTCTTCACAAAGGAGTGTTGTAGGATTGTTGGACCAGAAATGGTCAGAAAGATTGAAGCAATAATAAAAACTGGTCACACAAAACTTGTTGCTCAAAGAAGTGGCAATGTTTATGTTGTTGATACGTCAAAAGAGTGTCCCAGAGCTGATGCCTGTCTGTTCTCAGCTGCCTCTAACAAAGAGACATAACTTTGGCACAGAAGACTGGGGCACACAAATCTTAAGACAATCACTGAAATTTCAAAAAATGGTTTGGTAAGAGGCCTACCACAAAAATTGTTTTCATGTCCTGAACATTGCATTTCCTGTTCAAAAAGGAAAACAGCATAAAAGTTCTTATAAGTCCATTGAAGAGTCCAAAACAACCCAGTGTTTGCAAATGCTGCACATGGATTTGTTTGGCCCAGTTCAAGTCATGAGTCTCAAGAAGAAAAGATATTGTTTGGTTATTGTTGATGACTTCTCTAGGTTTACATGGACTTTCTTTTTACATTCAAAAGATGAGACTGCAGGCATTTTGCAAGACTTTGTGACACAGGTTGAAAAGCAATTTGACCTTCCAGTAAAAGTCTTCAGGAGTGACAATGGCACAGAATTTAAAAATAAGGAGTTGGATGCCTTCTGTGTGAAGAAAGGGATTGTAAGGCAGTACAGCATCCCTAGAACACCAGAGCAAAATGGGGTAGTTGAAAGAAAGAACAGAACTTTGATTGAGGCTGCCAGAACCATGCTTGCTGATTCAGGTTTGCCATTAACTTTTTGGGCAGAGGCAGTAAACACTGCTTGCTATGTCCAAAACAGAGTTTTAATAAACCCCAGGCACAAAAAGACTGCTTATGAAATTCTGTATAAAATCAAACCACTGATCTCATACTTCAAGGTATTTGGCTGCCCATGCTTTATTTTGAACTTAAAAGACTCCATTTCAAAATTTGCAGCCAAAATTGATTGTGGTTATCATCTGGGATACTCAACTACTGCCAAGGCCTACAAAGTGTTTAATACACGGACCAAGGTAGTGGAGGAGACCTCGAATGTAAAGTTCAATGAACTTTCATCAATGAAAATTCCAGCAAATCCTGCAGATCTGTTTGATCTTGAAAAATTTACTTTTGAAAATACTGCTGTCAAGACTAACAGTGCAGGTTCATCAGAGGATTCAACACCAGACTATGGGTATGAAATTATCATCCCTCAAAGGTTTGCCAAAATGGGAAGAGCATCAGGTGTTCAAAACAGCTATCAAAGCTCAACCACTGCTACCTCAACAGTTGTTGACCAAAGTAGCCCATCTACCACTGCTTCCACATCATCAAACACTGCTGACAAAAGTCCTCAAATAGCGGATAAAAGTCAGCATGTGTCCTCATCTTTACCTCCTATTCCACCACCTTTTGAAGCCACTGCTGGATCATCAAAGTCACCAGCAGTGGTTAGCTCAGATGATACACATTTGCAGCCTTCACCAAAAAATGCCATCATTCCATACCAAGGAGATTTAATCTACTTGAGATCTCATCCACCTGACCAAATCATTGGCAACATAAATGAAGGGGTGCTCACAAGAAGCCAAACCCAAAACATTTGTCTTTTTGCTGGTTTTCTATTACTTCATCAGCCAGTCAAGTACCAAGAGGCACTGAAAGACAACAGCTGGGTAGAAGCCATGCAAGAGGAGCTCCAACAGTTTAAAAGACAACAAGTATGGGAGCTTGTACCACTGCCAGAGGAGGTTAGCCCCATTGGCACAAAGTGGGTCTTCAAAAACAAAACTGATGAATGGGGTATTGTTGTCAAGAATAAAGCCAGGCTTGTGGTTCAAGGTTACAGACAGGAAGAGGGGATTGACTATGATGAAACTTTTGCCCCTGTAGCAAGATTGGAAGCTATAAGACTGTTATTGGCCTTTGCTGTCAACCACAACATGAAGGTGTTCCAAATGGATATTAAAAGTGCTTTCCTCTATGGTACAATTCAAGAAGAGGTGTATGTGTGTCAACCTCCAGGTTTTGAGGATCCATTTTATCCAGATCATGTCTACAGTCAGAACAAAGCCCTGTATGGCCTGAAACAAGCACCAAGGGCCTGGTATGAAACTCTTTCCACCTTTCTACTCTCAAATGGTTTCAAAAGAGGTACCATTGATAAAACACTGTTTTTAAAATGGAGAGGAAAGGATTTAATGATTGTCCAAATTTATGTGGATGACATTATTTTTGGAAGCACATGTAACAAAATGTGTGAAGAGTTTAGGGAACTCATGACAGCTGAGTTTGAAATGAGTGCAATGGGTGAGCTGCAATGCTTTCTTGGTCTCCAAGTTCAGCAAATGCAAAATGGAACTTTCATTCATCAAAGCAAATATGCTAAAGAACTTTTAAACAAATTTGATATGAATGATTGTAAACCATGCAGCACACCCATGGCAACAAATAAGCTTGTCATGTCTGATGAAAAGGATGAGCTGATTGACCAAACACTTTATAGAAGCATGATTGGGTCTTTATTGTACCTAACTGCATCTAGGCCAGACATCATGTTTGCAACATGTGTCTGTGCAAGAAGTCAATCAGCTCCCAGAAAATCAAACCTCATTGCTGTAAAAAGGATCTTCAGATACATAAAAGGTGCTCCCACACTTGGTATCTGGTATCCAGCTAATGGGAATATCAAGCTTTCAGGTTTTTCAGACAGTGACTTTGCTGGATGTAACACAACAAGGAAGTCCACATCAGGAGGGTGCTAGTTTCTAGGTGATTGCTTAGTTTCATGGCAAAGCAAAAAGCAAGCAGCTGTTTCAACATCCACTGCTGAAGCTGAATACATTGCTGCGGCAAGCTGTACAACCCAACTCCTGTGGCTTCAAAATCAGTTGCTGGATTTTGGTATCACTGCCTTAAAGACACCACTCATGTTGGACAGCCAGGCAGCAGAAAATATCATCAAAAATCCAGTTTCCCATTCAACCACCAAGCACATCGACATCAGACATCACTTTGTGAGGGATTGCTATGAAAAAGGTTTGATTTCTCTGCATCATGTTCCAACTAAAGACCAGCTGGCAGATGTGCTCACAAAAGCATTAGATACTGCCACCTTTGAAAGCTTGGTCTCTAGAATTGGCATGCTAAACATGGAATAACAAGCAAAATCTTGTTTTTCTATGAATAAAAGCATTAAAATGTTTTCAGAAAATCAAAAATCCATCCTTAAAAATAGTTAAAAATGAAATTTTCATTGAAATCCTTAAAAGTCTGCCATAACCACTGTTTGTTCAAAAGTCTGCTCCACTCCAAAATGTCTGTCCACTGCTGAAAGCCATCCTCTGTCCTCTCATTTCCTTGATAAACTCTGTTGTTCAAAAGCAGTGTCTTATCCACTGATATGCTATCCACTGATAGTGAAAATCATCCACTGCTTCCATTTAACCGTTGTAACCACTGCCTTCATCAGTAACTTTCATAAAAGTACTGTCCTTCATTTCATCAGAGTTTGGCATGTGGGCAGTACATAGTGGTCAGTACTTTTGTAACCGCTGCCACATCAGCCTTCACTTTTTCCTCTATAAAACCCCCACTTCACAACAAAACAGGGTTTTACTGTCGAATTGAATTCTCAAAAATTCTCTTCTCAAAGCAGTTTTTTTTCTTCAAATTTCTTCAAAATCTTCTTCGATCATCATCTCCAAAATGACAAAATCGAAGCCATCTGCAAAACCCACTTCCAAATCATCTTCAAAAGATGCCTCTCAAAAGGCCAAACCCACTGAAATTCCACACAAACCATCTCACAATCTTCTGGGTCTCCTCACAAAACCCGGCACTACAAACATTTTCGATTCCATCCTTGCTACCATCTCCGCATCAAAGTACAAAACTTTGTTAACAGCGGATGCACAAATTTACTTGACAACCCAAAGAGAGTTTTGGAAGAATGCAACCCTTGAAACACAAGGAGACGCTGTAATAGCCATTAACTCTACTCTAAAGGGAAAAGCTGTCAAGATTACACCACAATCAATTTCAGAGGTCTTTCAACTCGATGATCAGGAAGGTACAATTTCTTTCCCCAAAAACGAGTTAAAAAATGATTTTCTGGAAAGAGGGTATAATGCAGAAGTGAAAAAGGACACCTTACAAAAAGGTTACTTCCCTTCTGCAACAAGGTTTTTATTTCATACCCTTCTAATGTGTGTTTCAAACAAAACCACTGTTTTTAATGAAATACCATTAAAAATTCAAAATCTGGGATATGCTATTCTTCAAGAAGAAAATTTTAATTATTCCCGGGAAATTTTTAATGATCTGGTTAAAAATGTTGAAACAAAATCATTCTTACTGTTTCCAAGATTTCTAAGTTATTATTTTGAAAAGAAATTCAGTAAGGATGATATTGCTGTAATAAACCAAGGTGACTCTTTACAAATGCACAGCTTAACTGCTGAAACTTTTACCAGAATGTCAACACCTTGCAAAACACAAGCAGAGGTGCCTGAGCAGATTTTAGCAGCTACCACTGCTCCTCAGGTATCTGCTGCTGAGCTCACTGCTCAAGGTGATCAAAGTAGCAGCACAGCTGCTTTAAAACCCACACCTAAAATCACCAAAAAGCCACAGAAAAGGAAAAATCAAAAACCCCCCAAACCCATCAAAAAGGCAACTCTGGAGGATGAGATACCAGAGCAACTGCCTGTGACAAAACAAAAGTCACAAGAAACCACTGCTGCTTCTTCCTCACAGCAGTTGGTACAAATATCTCAACCCATAACCGAAACTCCTCCTGTTTCTTCTCAAAAAGAACAGGTTGTACAAATAGGGACTCCACATCATGATGCTCTGGAAACACTCGTTTCCATCATCCACAGCCCAATGCCCGGGGCAAATTCTCTTTCTACACCAAACATCACATCCACAATTCCCCCACCAACTAAACTTCTGTTGGATGCAATCGATTTGAACCAGGCACTAACCAGTCCTTCTCAATCACCTATTAATGAGAATATACCTCAACAAATGACTGGGTCTGATGTATCAATCCTTGCTAACCCACCAACACAACCTGAGGAGGTTACACCCCTTGAGTTACAAGTAACTCTTGGTGGTATTCCAAGTGAAGCAGCCACTACAAATGTTGAACCCACTGGTTTACATTTGGACAGTGGTTACATCAATAAGACTTCCTTGGAGGCAATTCCTTATATAGCACCTCTGCCAACCACCAGTGGATTTATTTTTACCACTGGCAACATCAAAAGGTTGTCAAGTGTTGAAGGAAGAAGACCCCAGTACCAAGAAAAAGGGGCATCAGTGGTTAATGTTTGGAGTACACTCCCTACCTCAACCACTGATAAAACCACTGCTAGTGGGAAATCAGATGATCCCATTAAATTGGGTGATGGTTTAAAATATTTGGAATTGACGAAACGTGTTGATAAACTGGATACTTCAGTTGCAGATATCAAAGAAATGCTGCAACAGTTGTTAACAGTACAAAAGATGCAATCCACTGTTGTTCCACCTCAAGCACCTGCTCCACCACAAGCATCTGCTACAAATGAGCTCTGGAACCTCTTCCAACCTTTTCTCCAACAACAAAAAGAAATGGCAGATCAGCAACATGAAATACATGTCCAAAAGCTGAGAAACATCATGGAGTCTAGGTTCAAGAACACTCAAGCAGACATTAAGGCAATCAAGGCCCATTTATTGGAAACCACTGGCACTGCTCCTCCAACAGTTCTTTTCATTGATCAACTTCCCCCAGATAATGCCAACATGGGGGAGAAAATTCAGGAGTGGAAGAAGAAGGGAATAGATGATGGTCTTTACATTGAACCAGAAAAGGATGCTATGACCAGGAAAATTCCCTTGCCAGATGGTAGCAAACAGGTTGATGCACTTGATGAAGGAGTAGCAAGTGTAAAAAGGGATAGAGTGGCAAAGGATATTTCAAGGTGGAATGAGGAGAAAAGAGCTTTCATGGAGCTGTATGAGCAGGGTTGTTCTGAGTCAAAGGATACTAAAAATCCTAAGCCAAAAAGGAAACCTAAGTCCATCCCATCCAGAATTCCAAAGCATATTCCAAAACCACCATCCAAAAGCCATCAGCATCAACCCTCCACCCAAACAGCTGTTGTAACTCCTGCTGTATCAACTACTGCTGGTACTTCAGAGGTTTCAACATCTGTTATCACTTCAACACACACCACTTCAACACACACCACAACCACTACTTTACCACCACCATCATCACCACCATCACTTCCTGCCAAAAAGCAGAGACAACAAATGTTACAACATCTGCTGTAATGACAACAGTGGTTGAAACACCAGTTGTTTCAACAGCTGTTAGTCAACCACAAACCACTGCCACTCAAACTACCACCACTGTTCCATCCAAAGCATCATCAGTCCCTCCTCAAACAAAAAGGAGAAGGCTAATCCTAAAAGATGATGACACATCTCCACCACCAACATCTTCAAAATCTCTGTCACTTGTCACAATTCCAAAACCCATACCTTTCTCTTCAGCTCAAATTCTAAAGCCATTACCTCCTGCTGGTGTCTCATTTCCTCTGGAACTCATTGCAGTTAGGGAAGAAATCAAATCCTTCTACTATGAGGATGACCCAGCTAAAAGGAGTTTGCCATCAGTTGAAGGATATCCCAGGCCTAATAATATTGAAGAATATTTGAAACTCAAGGCCAAGCAAGCAGAGGATATCTCAATCAAAAATAAACAAGGGAAATCTGATAGAGAATTTCAGCAAAACTATCAGTTTCTACTCACATAGGTCAGAGCTATGGAGCAATTTGCCAAGAATGTATGTCAACAAATCTCAGAAAGGGCAGATGAGTCCTTGAGAAAAGACTACATTGAGAACATCATGACCTACAAGAAATACAAGGGGGAGAAACACATGTACAAAAACTGGACCATTCCTGAGCTTGAAAAGAGGCAGCCAGGATTCAAGAAATGATCAAAAATAAGGTCAAGCAGACTCCTCCTGAAAAATTCAAACAATTTGAAGCTGATAAAGCCTTAGAGTTAAAGAGAATGAAAGAAGAGCTGATAGCAGCTGATTATGGGTCAAAGAATTCTGTGACAAAGTGGGGAGAATATAGGGTCAGGGCTACCTACAAAAAGTTGGAAGAACTTAGAAAGAAAGATCCAACGGTTCCAAAAAGGCCTGACTACTCCAAAGCAGAGGTCTCAAAAAGACCACCAAAGCTGCAAGTCAAAAGAACTACTGCTCCAGCTGTTGCTGCCATCTACAAAAGAAGGAGTCAAAACCAGTCAGGTGCTGAAACAGTTCAAGATCTAAAAGATGGAAATGCTGTTGTAAAAGAGGGCATTAGATTAATGATGAAAGAAGATCTTGAATTGGAACAATCTGCAAGTACTGCTCAGCCAGTCATGAATAGGCCATCATCTCCAAACACCTCATCAAATAACAATCTCCCAAGAAACCCATCAGGCTCAAAAGTACTAAAGTGGGAAACTGACAAACAGACCCATGTATTGACTATGTTCAGGTCTGATGGAGAAGTGAAGAAAATATCAAGGGAACAAGCACTTGGCCTAAGTCTTGAAGATTTGCAGGATCTCCTTAATCTTCCACTTAGCAGGGATGATGATGATACAGATGCCTTAACCTTTGAACTACAACTTAAAGGGCAAATAAGGGAACTGTTGAGGCAATAAAATTCCACAATAATGAAGAGTTTTGGCATTATCTGTTCCAGGGGGAGATTGTTGGGATTGAACCCTACCAGAGGAACAGATAATTAAAGCCAAAACTGGATCAGAGTAGTGGATCCAGAATAAGCAGATGTTACATACAAGTCTCTCCCCTAGATAGTGATTTCAACATCTGCTGACCTCCTATCTACTGATCGTGCAAACTGCTGACCCACAACTGCTGATCAAGAAAAGACCTGATGAAAGACTAAAGCTCTGCTGATTAATCTACTGCCTTGAGTCAAGCATTGCTGATCCGGACAAGTACTGCTGGGTTCACAGCAGTGGAGGGATGCATCAGTTGTTTATTCTGTCTTTATGTAATGTAATGTAATAGCAGTAGTTAGTATAGCAGTGTTTGTGTTGATCAGAGGTTAGAGTTTGTTAGGAGGTTAGATGTCACTTTCATGGTGACGTCAGCTTAGATGCTCAGTGGTTTGCTAGTGCCTATAAATAGAACAGTGCTCTGTACTGTTCTATTAGCTCTTTGCAAAACCGTCTTCTCTGCACAAACAAACACTAAGCTCTGGCTGAAGGGGAGTTTGTATTAAACATTGCATTGTAATCGTTGTTGAAATTAAATTCAATCTTTCGGTTCTCTGTGAAAAGTGTTTGATAAAAGCAATACTCTCGTTTGATTGTATGCAAAGTTTGTTTCCATCTTAATTCCGCTGCACAACTCATCCATCTTCATTCTAATTCAAATGAAAAATACAATCAAAACCAAACTCAGATCCAACAATTCTTTTGGTGGATCAGCAAATTCCTTTGGAAATTTTCCTTCCAGTTTCTGCTTCATATCCATCACTATAGCACTGAGAGCTCCCATGTTAGTTTCCAACTCATTGATCTTTTGATTTTTAACCACTAATTCTTCCATTAGACTAGCAATCTGTGCATCCTTGAATATCTTGTCTTCTTCAAGAGTAGAAATTCTTTGCATCAAGATTGTTGTCTCATTCTCTTCAAACAGATCTTCACTGTCAGAACTATCAGTAGTTGCAGCAGTTTCAGGGGTTTCAACTTGTTTCAACTTAGCTGCTGCTTCAACTTGAACAGCAGCAGCTTGTAGCAACTCAGCAGCTCTAAGAACATCAGCTTTAGACGGGCCACTGCTTGAACCCTCACCTGGTTTGGGAGCAGGCATATACATCGCTGATCTTTCATTCAAAATAAAATCAACTATCTTGGGATTGAGTTCTTATGGTGTATAGCTGATCTTTGGTTGTGAAGTGCTAGTGGGGTTTGATGTCTCTGGGGTTGTTTGAACATTTACCTCACCACTGAGCCTAGGATCCCTTCTACTTCATTTCCTAGGAGGAAGATCAGCGGTAGGTTCTTCTAAATAATGATCAACAACAACAGCTTCCGTTGTAGACACAGGTTCAACATGAGGAGGGCTCACGTGAACTGGTTCACTAATCTCTTTAGTTTCTGCTGTAAGGCCTTCAGCCATGATCTCTGTCTCTGTTTCACTCTCATCAACATTTTCATCTTCTTCTTCATCATCAACCATCCTGTCATCTGCAACATCTTCCTCACTTTCAATACCAGTCAAGTCTACGTTCTTAATCGGCTCTTGAACTCCAGCAGGAGCTTCAATTATCTCTACGTCATGCTCTTCAGCCACTATAGCATTTATCTGAGTCGGTGCCTCTTCTTGAATTTCATTAAAAGCTCCAAACTTTTCTAAGTTTCGCTTGCTTTGATACTTGATCCCAACATTTTCTCTTGACTTTTTATTTATCCATGTAAACACCAAGTGGTTCATCATCTTGACGTCATATGTCTTAACAGTAACTGGCAATTTAGGATACTTCTTTTCCAAGATCATCTGTATAAATCTAGGAAACTTGTACCAGTACTTCTCATTCAACGTTTTTACATTCACCAACATATCCACGAAGACACTCTTTGAATAGTTGTAGTTCCATCCTTCAACCACTGAAACTACTGCTGAGGTTTGCTTTAACGTCAGTTTATCAAGACCACTCTTGTTTCCACTGATGCATACTAGATAGATGTGAGCCAGAAATCTCCAGTATGGATGTAATAACTTCTTGATTATGGGAGGAGGAACCGCTCCCTCATAACTCATCTTGACTAAAACCTCCATGACTTTTTCTTTTGAGTACTCTGTTGGATCATCCGCTGCATCTCCAAACAACAACACATCACGTATGTCTTGTTCACTAATTGAGACTTTAGTACCCTGAACCTTTGACTTGATGACCGTGTCTCCTTTCTTTGCCGTTGAGTTATCCCAGAAGTCTTTGATCCAGTCTTCACGAATTACTGGATTTTCCCGAAAAGAATGAGCCAATCTGCAAGTATTTAAGCCCACGATCATTGACTTGTACGTCTCGAGCCCCTTTGGAGGATCTGATAAATAGCAAGCAATATTCATGGTTTTCTCCCATGCTGGAACATGTTATCCTTTGGCTTTCTTTCCTGTATTTGCACAAAAATAGACGAATCAATGAGGACACAAGTACATGAACAGCAAGGATTTCTGAGTTTGACCGTAAACTTGGTCAAACTGAGTCAACTGGTACATCATAATTTGAGAATCCTTAAAAATAAAACACACAACTATGTTCTGTTTAAAAGAATTTACAAAATTATAACACAAACAGTTACCAAGCTCACTGTGCAAATATTGGCCTAAAAGGACTGGATCAGCCCCAACAAATAACATCTTGTGCGATTGAAAGTCCCTTGTGCGATCAGGCAGGTCTTGTGCGATGGCATTTTTGTAATAAAACGGATAAGCCAGTCGCACAAGACCGGTCAACAAAGGTCAAACGCACAAGACCTGGTCAACTCTAGTCAAACGCACAAGATCTGGTCAACGAAAGTCAATCGCACAAGATCTGGTCAACGGAAGTCTAAAAGACTTTCAAGCGCACAAGATTTATCAAAATACAGGGGTAAATCAGTCTTTTCACACAAAATCTCAGGGGCAAAACCGTCTGTCCCCAGCTTGTGCGATTCACTCTGACGGCGCGTGTGATTCACTCGCCGTCTTCGGTTGTCTTCTCCGGCGAGGCCTGCAACTTCCGGCGACATTCTAGGGTTTCAAAACACGTTTTTCTGGTTGAATCTTAGGGTTCTAAACCACTTTTAGTCAAAAAAATTTATCTGTTAAGGCTTCATATACCCTAAAATTTTCGATCTCAACATCAAATCCCTTCTACACACCCAAAATTCATTCAAGCAAGAACTAAAGCAAAATCCTAATGATTTACCTTAAGGCACAAGATAGAGATCCGATTCAAGAAAAATAATGGGAAACACTTACCTTTTGATTTCCCTTTCTCACTAGCCATGTTTGCAGACGAAAATGAAGAAGATGATGAGCTTGTGCGATCGGAACTTGTGGGGTTTTGAGAGAGTTCAGTTTTCAAAACCAATGATTTTTAAAAAACAATCTCCAATTTCATCGCACAAGACCCTATATTCCTAACTGATTGGATTTTCAACCAAGGGGGCCCACCAAGTATTCGGTGGGCCCAGCCGCCATTCCACACTTCCTTTTGTTTACCGATTATGAATTATGAAAAGTGTTTTGGATTTTGTGGGGCCCACCAAGTTTACGGTGGGCCTAGCTCAAATATCGAGGACAAACCACCTTTAAAACTTTGTGCAAAGGACATTTTATGAAAATTTGGTCCTTTTTCGATTCATAAACACACGGCCACATAGTTTTATATTAATAAAAACAAGCTAAATATTTTCACAAAAATAAATATTTACACAAGAGGAATAATATAAAATATTCACAAGCAACAAACATCTTACACACCATTTTTGCATGCACTTTTCTTACGGGATCAGATCACGGAGTTTCGGGCTAGACTGCATTTATCAACACTAATTTACTCTGGTAGATCCGAGCGATTGCCAGTATGTTTTTCCTCTTAAACTTATCTCCCTAGGCTTTTATCAAATAACGGACTGCAACTTATTTATCATGTTTTCATTTTAAATTATATGAACACTCAAATCAATCACGATCAAATCCCGGAATTTTAGATTTGAACAGGCTATCATACGAGTAGTTTCCCTACCACATATTTCACAAGCCCATTCTAGAGTTCTGAAACCTTGACTGGACTGGATTGAGAAAAGAACAGAATGGATCAGCAGAGATGGATATAATATACAAATCAAATGAGATTTTCTCAGTTTGATATAGGTTTTTATTTTGGGGTTTCTTTTGGGCACTAGAGGGCCTCTTTCGGGTGTATTTGATCCACAGAGCGACAACGTACAGCTAGGTCTTTGCTCACGCAAAACAGAAGCCCACGTTGCCTAGCACCTCCAGGTCTTTGCTCACGCAAAACAGAGGAGATACACGAGTTGTTTAGAAAAGATTTCAGAACTAGAACGAAATTGTGTGTATCGGGACATCACACACGCATTCAAATAGCTATGCTCTAATTCCAAGTGAACGTTCTTTCCTGAGGTCATAGAATAGATATTAGTGTTCTAAACAGTACCAGTCAACGATTCCAGCCATCAGGATAAAGCCTACCAACACACCGCTCTAGAGTCAGACCATTTCAATATTGGTCTTACATGAGCCAGCCTTAATCCACATAGTGAAATTATTTCATTTCCCGGGTTGTAGCCAAGGCATGGCAAAAGCAAAGAACTGTTTTTGTATTTTTCTGATTTTTTAATGTTTTTGTATTTTTCTGAGAGACTACATCCCCCTAAATTTTTGCTTAAAATAAAAGAAAAGCTATTTTAAGAAACAAATTTACAGAAACGAAGAAAAATATTTTTGTGTGACCGCGGTCAATCCTCGAATTCAACCATTTTGAGAAGTTCAAGAAGAGCAAGAAAACGTGCTTTATCAACCGGTTTTGTAAAAACGTCTGCGACATTGTCGTCAGTATGAATTTGATCCATTTTAATTAAACCTTGGTTGAACGAATCACGAATAAAATGAATTTTTATGGCAATGTGCTTGGTTTTTGAAAAATATACCGGATTTTTCACTATTTGGATAGCTGCATCATTGTCACAATAAATGGGAGTTTGGGAAAAAATTCAAACCGTAGTCCACCAGCTGGTGTTGAATCCAGATAACCTGTGAGCAGCAGGCTGAAGCGGCCACGTATTCCGCTTCTGCAGTCGACAGAGAGACAGTTTGCTGATTCTTGCATTGCCAGTAGATGAGGCAATCCCCCAGAAACTGGTATCCAGCTGACGTAGACTTCATGTCCTGACCAGTACCTCCAAAATTGCTGTCAGAAAAAGCACACAAATCAAATGGAGATTCTTTTCGATACAAAAGTCCAAGCCGAGGCCTGCCCTTAAGATATCGAAAGATTCTCTGAACAACATTTAAATGAGAAAGTTTAGGAGCAGCCTGATAGCGAGCACACTGACACACATCAAACATGATATCTGGTCTACTGGCTGTCAATTACATCAACGAGCCAATCATCGACCGGTACAACGTAGCATCAACAACTTCCCATTCCATATCTTCAGTCATCACTGGTCTTTCTGCTATAGGAGTATTTGCAGGTTTGGCATCTTGAAGTTTGAATTTGGCAAGAATATCATCGACATATTTTCCCTGATGAATGAGAATTTCTTTGGAATCTTGACGAATTTGCAGACCCAAAAAGAAACTCATCTCTCCCAACGCACTCATTTCAAATTACTTCTTCATAACTTCTTCGAATTCCTTGCACAGTGCTTCACTAGTGGATCCAAAGATGATGTCGTCCACATAGATCTGCACTAAGATTTGATCCTCTCCCACTTTTTAAATGAACAGTGTCTGATCAATAACACCCCGAGTGTATCCATGAGCGAGCAGATGCTCTGTCAGAGTAGCATACCATGAACAAGGAGCCTGGTGTAACCCATATAAAGCCTTATCAAGCTTATACACGTGACGGGGACACTGTTTGTTCACAAAGCCCGGTGGCCGTGACACAGAGATCTCTTCCTTTACTTTGCCGTAGAGAAACGCCGTCTTGACATCCATTTGATAGACCTTGAATCCCATGTAGGATGCATATGCCAGAAAGATTCTGATTGCCTCCAGTCGAGCCACGGGAGCATACACTTCATCGTAGTCAAGGCCTTCAATCTGTCTAAACCCTTGGACAACCAGTCTTGCCTTGTTTCTAACAATTACTCCGCTATCGTCTCTCTTGTTGCGATAGACCCATCTAGTTCCGAGTGATTTCTTTCTAGCAAGTAGAGTAACTAGCTTCCAGACTTTCAGGTTCTCAAACTGATTCAACTCATCCTGCATCGCATCTACCCAGCTAGGTTCCAAAAGAGCTGTATCAATTGTATTTGGCTCGATTTGTGAGATGAAACATGAAAACAAGCAATTGTTGATGATTCCTGACTGACTTCTAGTCAACACTCCAGCCTCTACTGGTCCAATCACATTTTCGATGGGATGATCACGTTGGACACTTGTAAGAATAGCAACTTTGGGTGCAGTTCCAGTTGGAGAGACGTTCGTTAACTGATCAACTGCTATTGACTCAGTGTGGTCATACACTTGCTCTTCTTCTGCACCGTTTGTGACAAAATCTTCAGGAATGGGACCATCAAACATATCACTTTGATCGATGGGTGTGTCCTCCTCATCAGATGAGTCCAACCCCTCCCCTCCATCATTAAGAATGTCGGTATAATCCAGAGCCACTTGTATCTCTGGTGTAGATGTTGAAGATGAGACTGTAGGTGTGTGATCCCCCACAGGTGTGGAATCCCCCTCAAATTCAACATCCCCCTCTTCTTCAGCATTATGTGGAACAATTGAGGGTCGAGAGACAGCATTAGTTGTACCAGAAGTACCTGCATGAGTAACAGGAGGATCATCAAGAATATCAAAAGATTTAAATAGATAGGCATAATTATAAAGAGTAAATGGCCCGTTTCCAGCGTCCATCTGATTTTCTTCGAGCCACTGCACATCATAAGACTCAATGATCTGTCTAGTCTTCTTGTTGTACACTATATATGCCGTCTTGTTTTCATGAGCAGCCTTCCCAGCATATCCAATGAAATAACATTCATCTCCCCTAGCGTCAAACTTTGGTATGGATTCCAAGTGCAAAAGAGTACATGGACAACCGAAAGCTCTAAAGTGCCCCACATATGGTTTTTCGCCAAACATTACTTCATGAGGCGTCTTCATGCATGGCTTATTGATAACAACTTTGTTTTGAACGTAGCACGCGGTATTAATAGCCTCTTCCCAGAAGAAGACTGGGAGTTTCGAATCACAGAGCATCGTGCGAGCTGCTTCAATTAGGGTTCTATTCCTTCTTTCAGCAACTCCATTTTGCTGAGGAGTTCTAGCAGCACTGTATTGTCGAGCGATTCCCCTCTCGGCACAAAAGAAATTCAGTTCAGCATTCTTGAATTCGGTTCCATTGTCGCTTCGAATCCCCTTCACTTTCTTGCCAGTCTGATTTTCCATAAAGATTATGAATCTCTTGATTAATTCTGCAGTCTCACTTTTGTTAACTAAGAAGAAAACCCAAGTAAAACGTGAGTACTCATCAGTAATTACAAGACAGTAAGACTTTCCAAACAGACTGAGCACATTCACTGGACCAAAAAGATCCATGTGAAGAAGCTGCATCACACTGTTAATGGTGTTTACAGTTTTGGGAAAATGAGGTCTTCGATGTTGTTTACCCTTTGCACAAGAAACACATTTTTCAAAAGTTATGAAGTCTTTTACAGGTAGACCCCTTACCAACCCCATTTTTTGCAAGACAATTTAGATTTTTCACATTAGAATGTCCTAAACAACGATGCCACAGCATAGCATTGTGCTCAGAGATTTTGGTAAACAAACAGGCAACACCTTCAGTGGGAGGTTTATTCGTGTCAATGACATAAGCGTTGCGTTTTCGTTCAGATTTTAACAAAATCTATTCATCAGGAATGACCATTCCTGGTTTCATAATGAGACAATGTTTATCAGTGAAGTGAGTTGAGTAACCGTTGTCACAAATTTGAGCAACACTTAGCAGACTGTGCTTCAACTCAGGAACATAGTTGATGTCTTTGAAACAGAGATCACCATTCTTGACTGTGCCCCTTTGTGTGATCTTTCCTTTCTCGCCACCCGCAAAAGCAACATATCCTCCATTAAATTCCTCAAGATCAGAAAGTTGTGATAGATCGCCAGTCATATGCCTGGAACAGCCACTGTCAATGACCCAAAGTCGAATGACAGCCCTCCATAGCCGTTCCTGCACATTATGCGGGATTAGTTAGATTTTGGTACCCAACCCATAGTTGTAGTGGGTACACCCTGTTCATTAAAATATGTGACTTGCATCCAAATCAACTTTTCTTTAGAGTAGATAGGTTTATTATTGATGCGCGATGATTCAGGAGAGTTGTTTGGAACATGATTCTTAGGTTTCCAAACTCGCATAGGAGTCTCCAATCTCTTGGATACCTTAGGCGAATCAGAAAAAGAGTTTGGAATGTAATTGTTTCTTTTCATTTTCATTTGTTTAGCTTTGTTCCAATCTCCATCAGAAGGCTTCACTTTGGAATTCGGCTTCCTAACAGGTCTAGAGTTTGAAGTCTTCTCCTGTTTTGAAAGCTTGACATTTCCTTTTGGAGCCTTCTGATGCTCTCCTCTTTTGAGTTTATCAGGACAATGCTGACAATTTCTTGCAATGTGTCCAGCAATTCCACACGTGTAACATATTTGTCGTTTCACATGTGGTTTTGCTTGACATCCATCAGTCTTTACAGAACCTGAGGGCTTGTGTGGTTCCTGAGATGCAACCGAGACTTGTTTAGCCGTATCTTTAGAAACAGAATGACATTCAATTGGCTTGTTTGATCTTGATTTTGGAGGAACATACTTAGCTACATTTCCTCTTTTAGTTTGTTTTACCAATAGATTTTTAGACTTGTCAACTTTATTAGGCAAAACAACTGAATTCAAATCCACACAAATAGAACCAAAGTAAATGTCAGAACATTCATCGCTCATTAAAACAGAGCCCACACAATCCAAAGCATCAGAAGAAATTGAAATATTGTTTGACTTTTCAGAAATTAAAGAATTGTTTTTCTGAATTTTATTTTTCAAAACATGAAAAGCAAAGTCATCCTCATCATCTCCATCTACCCAATCTTCAATAATTACTTGGTCTGCATTTGAAGCAACAGGGTTAGTATCATTATTTTTCTCACAAACAGTGTCACTTGATGCTGCAGAATTGCTCTCAGCCTCTTGTGACACAATTGGTTCAGAAGGATCATAATTATTTTCTTTTGAACAGTCAGCAGGGGCTCCAGTGGTTTCATTACCATCTAACTCAACAGAGGCTCCTGATGTTGTTTCTGATTCTTCTTTGATCGAATTTGAATCAACTGTTTCAGATGATTCAGTTGTTGATTCCACTGAAGCAACTGACTCTGAATGATCACAGTCAGTCTTTTCATAGGAGTCACAGGTTGAATCAGATGAAGCTGATGATTCAGTCTGAGATGCCTCTGCTTCCTCAGGTGATGCATTGTTGACAATAGATGACTCATCCATTTCTGATTTCTCAGGAGTGGCTGACTCAGAATTATCACACGATGTATCACATGGAGAAGCAGATTCACCTTGTTTTCCATTTTTAAATTCTTTCATAAACTCAGTCAAACCTTTTAACATGGCAAACTCAATGTTGTCTACATTAACTCTAGGCGCTCTTACCTCAGGCTCTTGTGTTGCTGATTTATTTTCAAAAGATTGTTGTGACTCACACGACTCTTCCTTTTCCAATACTTGAAAATGTTTATCAACACTTACATTTTTCTCAAAGTTTAGGGTTTCAGTGTGATTCAAAACATTTTCTGATTTAACAAACGTTTGTTTATAAGCCTGCTTTTCTAAGATGACTTCAGTATTATCAGGCCTAGTGATTTTTATCTTTCGAGGCTTGAGAGGCTCAGGCTTCCTATCCTCTGGTTTTCCATATTCCATCTTGGGTAAATTGTCTATCTCCTCTTCAATCATTGGAATTGAGGAATAGTTGTGGTTGTATGGTGGAGGTATGCATACAAAACCCAACCCTTTATTCCTCACTTCCTTTTTGCTATACTTTAACTGTTGATTTATCATTTTCTCGACTTTTTCGCTTGAAACATCAAACTTTTTAAAATTAAATTCAGTATTTTTGAAAGTTGATTTTAAGTCGTTTAATTCAACAGTTATTTTTTCAGATAGCTCCTTGAAGTGGAGATATCGACAGTTCGCTTCGCTTAAATTACTATGCAACTTTCGAATATCGCGTTTTTGTGCCTCCACCATATCCTTATACCCATCCAGTTTCTTTTTAACTTCATAACTACTGGATCTGGTATATTGAAGTTGCATAGTAAGCGATTCGGCCAATTCCTTAAACCCTTTTACCTTCTCTTTACATTTTAAAGTACAACAAATATCATCTACACATACCTCACCCTCAGAAGGAGTGTAGTCATTCATTTGAGCCATGAGGGCATGATAAATCGTTCCCTCAGTGTCTTCAGTGGCCGAGTCAGTATTTTCTTTCACTTCTGCCATGAGAGCTTGATTTGACTAATATAAAGTGTCTGTAGTGATCTGCAGATCGTTCATCTGTTGGGTCCAGTCAAATCCCCCTCCTTCCTGAACCACCAATGCATTTCCAGGACTTGCAATAGATTCTGCAGCTTGAGTTCTAATAGTAGTGTTTGAGGTTGAAAGTTGAGTGGGACGAGAGACAGTGATGTTCGAGGTCGACACAACATTGGGAGCTGGTCGAGCTGCTGAACTAACAGTGACAATAACATTTGGGTCGACTCTTTCCCTTCTTGGTTGTTTGCACTCTCTAGCATAGTGCCCAGGCTCATGGCAGTTATAACATCTGACCTTAGCCTTGTTCCAACCAATCTCACCATCAATCGTTTCCCATTTGTTTCTACCAGTTTTCTTCACGAAATTCTTGGCACAAAACACTGCCATGGCCATTTACCAAGTGATATCCATTTCTTCAACATCATCAGGATGGACTTCCAGCAATTCAGCAGAGTCGATGTTGTTTGTTACCCTTCTAGCAATGAACGCGTGATAACAATTCATGACCCCTGTCATGAACGCCATAGCTTGCTCAAATTCCCTCGAAGTGGCAACTGAAGAGTTTGTAGCAGCAAAAGCAGTAGTGATATTCGAAAGAAGTTGTGTAGGTGTAGGAGCAGATTGATTAGTAGGTTGTGGAGCAGATGGAGTTTGGTTAACGAAAGTTCCAAGGTTAGCAGGGAACTGCACAGTAGAGGGTCCTTGAAGCGAGCTCATTCCTTGCTGAGACATCAAAGCACTGTTGGTCAACACACCTGCATTGTTGTAGCTTGCAGTGTGGTTGTAGAGCCTTTGTTTATCGTCCATTTCATAAGACTTTAGCAATGAAATTAGCTCAGAAAGAGTCATTCTAGCTAAGTCCCTGGTTCTTTTGATGAGAGTTACATTGGTATCCCAGTTTCTTGGAAGAGCATTGAGCAGTTTCTTGTTGGTAACAGTCTTTTCAAAGCTGATATCACGAGTTTTCATATCACTGACCAAGGCAACAAACCTTTGGATTTGATTTTCCAAAGTTTCCCCTGGGAAGTGATTGAAAAGGTTGAACTTTTGAGTGAGCATTTCCCTTCTACTTTCCTTCATCTCCTCATTTCCCTCATACATAGCAAGAAGAGCTTCCCACATTTCCTTAGCAGTTTTGCAATCACGAACTCCAATGTCAATTTCTGGTGCAAGAGCAGAGTGCGGCATAGCAAGAGCTATGACATCGATGTCCAACTTTTCACGATCCTCTTCAGTAAATTGAGACTCGGGCTTAGGAGCAGTTGTTCCCTCAGTTTCATTCACAATGTAGGTGATTACAGTTGGTCCGTTACAGATGGACCTCCATGCCTTTGGATCCTTGATTCTCATGTATTGGATGAACCTGAACTTCCATTCTGAAAAGGATCCCCCAGAAATGAGCCTGGGAATCCTGTTGTTAGTTCCAATTATGTTATCTAGATCCTGGTTAATAGCAGCTATTTCAGTCAATCCCAATTGATTAATTTGAGCCATTTCTGAAAAGACAATTGAACTTATGAGTAACAGGTAATATTAAATATGAAAACCAGATGAATATCACTAATGATTACAATACAATTCAAAATAACAATTCAGATGGTTCAATGGACAATTAACAGATCCAATACAAAACAGTTTCGTATAACAGTTCACAAGCCCAATTGGTGAATAGGTCCAATCACAGTCGCACAAGATGACCTCTTTGATCGCACAAGATGAGTGGCACAAGACACCTTTCAGCTGAACTTTTGGCCAATCGCACAAGACAGTTTAACCCCTTTGATCGCACAAGACAGATCACACAAGGTGAGTCGCACAAGACGTCTTCAGTTGAACCCTTTGCCAAACGCACAAGATAATATGGCCCCTTTCAAATGAACCTTTGAATCGCACAAGAGTCCAATCGCATAACACCACTGACAACAGTTCAAAAGAACAGTTGATCGCATAAGGTCTTCCCAGTCGCACAAGATGTGTTCAATCGCACAAGTTGTAAAATTTTGGGCCTGAGTCCTTAACAGCCCAGTTATGTGTGATCGCACAACCCAACTTAAATCACACAAGATACAATATTAGGCCCCAGTCCTTTAAAATCCCAATATACGCCGATCGCACAAGACATTCACTCGCACAAGATAACTTTGGAAATATAATCTCACCAACTTTCAACCACAATCCCGAAGAATTTGGTAAATTTAATTTCCGAATCTGTTCGATTTTTCCTGCAACAACTTTCCAAAATCTCTGCAAACACAGTTAACTTGCACACAAACAGATCAAACCCACAAATTTTCAAAAATTCTGATGAATAATTGATGAAATCGAAGCACAAGAACCCAGAAATTTTAAGATCTTTAAAAAAAACTTTCAGCCAAAAATTTATGTGTATACCTAAAATCCTTTCAATTTCAACAAGCCAAAATTTTAATCTAAAAAATCAATAACTGAATTTCAATTTTTGATATCCAAAGCAATTGGTTTTCACGAGAATTTTAACCAAAACAGATCAAATTTTCAGATAAAAAACAACCCTTTTGTTTCACAGTAGTTTAACTTTGATTTTGAACAGACAGAAAAACCACATTAAAATTAGTGTTCATGCCATAACTTGGGTTGATATTCAGATGCAAATAAACAGTTTTTCCAAACGAAAGATGAACAACTCAAATCCACTATGACCCAAGAGATATTCGACAGAAGAAAAGCTATAAAATAAACTGAAATAAAACAACAATCAGACCTTTCTTGTCAAACTTTGAACACGATCAGCAGCAAAAACAATCTTCAATCTTCAAGATATCCGATCTAACCGAGCTTTCATGAGACTACTTAGGCTCTGATACCAATTGTAAGTCCAGAATCACTACAATCGGATATCAAACACCAAACAAGTAGCAGAATTACAAGCAAGATGTCGAAGATTGAAAGCAATATATTGATTCAAAGCAAACTAGAACACAAGAATGCACTGATTCGTCTGGTATCCTAGTCGCACAAAGCACAAAAGTTTTCAATAGAATCAACAGCCTACATCGACTATGGATTCCCCTATTTATACTAACATAGGAGATCCATTTACATTGGGCCAAGCCCATGCCCCATAGACCACAAAACAACTAAGCAAACCCACTATACATATCGAACCCAAAACAAACTAGATAGCCCAAGACAGACGCAAACCTACACTAGTATATGCCCTTACAATTGTAAGCCCAGAAATTGTATAGTTTTACGCTTATCTTTATTATACAAGTTTATGTTTATTGGGCTTAGATTAGGACTTGGGTTTGGGCTAGGCCATGTGGGCCAATTGGTTAGAGGCTCCTATATATTGTCATGTCTAGTTTATTTTTAGGGTGGCCTCTTATTTTTAGTCATGTAATCCCCCATGGAGAACCTTGTACCAGACAATCCTAGAGATTGTGTGCAAGGTTCTTAGAGATTGTACCAGACGTTCCTAGAGAGCGTGTGCAATCTTCTTAGAGATCGTACCAGACGGTTCGTTGAAACCGTGTGCGATCGAAGCAGTGGCACAATATTTTGCAATAATATATTTTCTTTTTGTTCTTGTGGTTTGATCTTATATTCCGTGTTCGATTAAACCTTTGAGTGATATCTGGGGATGTTTGGGACTTACAAGTGGTATCAGAGCCATTGAAGCCATTCAAGGGCTCGGTTTTGATATCACTCGAAGAACAAGAAGAAGGATTTGCACAGTGACGGGGGATGTATGTTCGTCAAAAGGGAGATATCTGGTTCACAAGGTAATAGTTTATCTTATTGTTAAGAATCATGATTTGAACTATAGATGTGTGTGATTTGGAAGATCGAACTCCGTTCTTAGTCACCGTATTAGACTATGTAATGGTTAATCATCATACTTCATTGGTTCATTTGAAAAGAACCGGGTCCTATTTTGATTATATTTGCAAACAATTTGTTTGTCGAGAGGTTGGTGTGTGGATGTGTTCCTAAAGATTATCCATATTATGGTCCTTCGTTAGAGTTGGTGTTTGTTTTTGGATTGATCCGCATGAAGGTTTAATTTTGAGAACGTGTGCCTATAATTTTGGAAATTTGTTTATGGCTTTGAATAATATTCAAGATTGGCGGATATGGAGGGATTCTCTTTTTCAAGGAAAGTTGACATTTTGATTGATTATGAATGTGGCTATCATTTAGTCTAGATTCTTTTCTTGGGGTGAAGGTTTAAATGGGATTTGAAATATTGGCTGCATTATCTAAAAAGGACGGCAATAGAGGTTATATTCATGTGAAGAATTGAATGCACACAAAAGAAACATCACATCATTATCATCGATTATGGGTAGGGGACATCACTATTTTTTGGGGCTCTAGAATTCTTATTACTCACATCATCAGAAAATATATAGTTTTGTGCGATCAACATTAAATTGTGCGATTGTATCATAACTTCATTTTTCATCATCATCGGCACACATCATCATTTGAAACTATCATTTATCATCAGCAGACAAATTCTTGTGCGATCCAACATATATTGTGCGACTACAATTCTTGTGCGACTACGATCTTGTGCAACTCTATCTTGTGCGATCCAACATATATTGTGCGACTACAATTCTTGTGCGACTACGATCTTGTGTGACTTTATCTTGTGCGATTGGATCAATCATCTTCAAATCGGCATTCATCACATCACCTGCAACACTCCATCAACCTCCGCTCAAACTCCAACTACCAACCGTCATCACCGAAATCTTCATTCACCACTGTGTTACCTCCATAACGATCTCCGAGTACCTCCGCCGCATATATCGTCAATTGTTATAAACAATCACCTTCTCTGTTTCGATATCGAGTTCGAGTTCAGGTTTACTATCTCCGGCAGCCACTATATTCCAGTCATCGTCCGATCACTACCTTCTCCGGCGTCCATCATCTCCGGCCATAACGGAACTCCGGCGACCATAACTTCTCACCGTCACCGTCGTCGATAACAACCATCGGCGTTTCACCTCTGTCATAATCCTCATCTCCGAAGTCAACTGTTCGAAATACATTTCTGAGCATTACTTTATAGAACACCGGTAATTCGAATCTCACCATCAACCGTTTCAACGTCCACCACTCATTCACCATTGTTTATCATCTTCGATCTACCAACACTATAACCATCATATTAGATTCACCGATCATCACTCACTATTGCTGTTGTTGATCATAAGAGAAGAAGACATACGTTTTGTTGTGACAACTTTGGTGTCGGGAAAGTAAAGGGAAGTTAATCGGCTGAGTTTTTGAAATAGGGTTTTGGTCAGCTGTTTAACATAGAAGAAGCAAACAGATCTTTTATGATAGTTTAGGTATTGGGAAAGTTCTTTCGCGACAGATTATATTAGGTTATGTTTGCATCGAAACTTGTGCAAGGTTTAATTTTGAGTGGGCTGTGGATTGCGCTAAAGACATTGGACTAGAGCCAGAAGCAGTTTTGATTTCTCTGGACCGAAGAAGGATATGAATTTTTGGTGGATCTCCTCTATTCCGGGTCTTATGGGATGTTTAAGTTTCTTTGTTGGATCGGAAGGTTTATAGAGGGTGGGCCTATTTACTATTGTACCACCGAAAGAAAAGACCCAAGATCGAAGATCATAACAGCTGAAGATAATATTTTTCTAAGCCGTAATAAAGATAGCATAAAACTAGGGGGATATTGTAAGGCCCAGAAATTGTATAGTTTTACGCTTATCTTTATTGTACAAGTTTATGTTTATTGGGCTTAGATTAGGACTTGGGTTTGGGCTAGGCCATGTGGGCCAATTGGTTAGAGGCTCCTATATATTGTCATGTCTACTTTATTTTTAGGGTGGCCTCTTATTTTTAATCATGTAATCCCCCATGGAGAACCTTGTACCAGACAATCCTAGAAATTGTGTGCAAGGTTCTTAGAGATTGTACCAGACGTTCCTAGAGAGCATGTGCAATCTTCATAGAGATCGTACCAGACGGTTCATTAAAACCGTGTGCGATCGAAGCAGTGGCACAATATTTTGTGATAATATATTTTCTTTTTGTTCTTGTGGTTTGATCTTATATTCCGTGTTCGATTAAACCTTTGAATGATAACTTGGGATGTTTGGGACTTACAATATTGATGTAAACATAGAAATCATTTGGGAGTTTTTTTTGGATAACGTTGAACTTTTTCAAAAGGTCTCAGCAGATATGTATATGGTGTAGTTTTTCTAAATACCAATAGACATCCTTCTGTTAATGAAAGGTTAGAGACAACTGAGGACCATCCTTCCTTTTGAGCAAAACTTCCATTGTGTTTTGAGAATTCGATCTCCCAACTTGTACCGTTTACCCACTCTATGACGCCAGTATTACTAGTGACTTCATTGAGTAAATGTTTGTTTGCAAAGATTTGTGGTATTATCTATGGAATTCAAGTATTTAATTATTGGCAAATGTTATATGTGAATTGATCCTTAACAACAAAACTTCAGAAAATGTTTTTAGTGTAATAATCTTACCAAGATTTTGGAATTAAGAGAGTCCAAATATTGATAAAAAGACATCTTCCAAGATATGATGTTTATCTAAAAGACCAAAGAAACAATCAAACAATGTATTTTATCAAATAATTCATTATTTATCAAGATTGTGATAAGAATATCAATAAAAAATGCATAACATATCTATGTCATTCAAATAACACATATAATATTTATCGATTTGTTTAGAGGAAATCCATAAACAAAGATTCCTCCAAAAACTCTATATCCGAGTAACAAGAAAATAACATTTTATAGAAGTCCATAAACAAAAGATTCATCATATTATTTAATATCAAACAATAAAAACAACAAAAAGTAGATTATCGATTGGTTTCAAGTAACTAAATGTAGCACCATATCAAAGAAAAGTTAGAATTGGAAAAATTATAACAAATAAAAAACTTGCAAAATGAAATTTATACATGATCTAAAACATGCAATACATGAACAAAGAATGATAACAGTCGTTAATGATGCACATATGAAACTCGTGTGCATACAAGTTTGAATAAATATTGTTATACCTTGATCGAAGTTGTTGATGATGTCAAAAGCAAGAAGTGTTCAAGTGGAATGATTGAATATTCAAGTGTGCATCGGCGATTAAAAGTTGAAGCAGTTTTAATGAGATCAGAGGGGATGTGAAAAGTTGTTGAAAAGGTAAAGTATGTTTTTATCTTGCTATATAAATGATCGGAGTTCTAACTGGATCGGATTTGTCTACACAATATAATTAAACCGCCATTGGGATAAGTAAATTACATCTTACCCCCTAATACAACTGTCATATTTTTATCCCTAATATAAAACACACCAACAATTTCAAATCTCTATTATCAAATATTTCAAATCATTTTCACAACAATTTCAAAGTCCTTTTTCTCGATTGGTCAATAGATCTTCTTCACTCACGCATTTGAAATTATGGATACAAGTAAGAGAATTTCAAGTAAATATGAAGTGTTCCTTCAAGGAAGTCAAAGTCAAAGCTCTGCTGAAGCAAGAAAAAAAAGGAAGCGTATTCAGCAACAAAAGAGAAACAACAGTGGTTGTCATCCTACATCAACATCCGATTCTGCTGAAAGGATTCCATTATCAAATATTACAAATTGTATGTGTTATAGGTTTCCAAACAAAATTTAAAAGAAATATATATTTATATCTTACCTTTTGGGAATCCTTACATATGTTCTATTTTACAAGTTTCAACAACCAATGTTGAAAGAAGGAATGTATATCACCCTCCTACTTATGCTACTCCAAATCTTAGTAGTAATTTGTATCAGTCATCTACAAAAGGAAAAGGAAAAGGTAAACTTACTCGAGATTTTTTTTTTAAATTTAATTGTGAATTGTAGTTTTGTTCATTTATTTTATATACTTTTGTCTTATAAGATTCATCAACAAAAATCTCATACATCACACTTCTTTTGGAAGTACTAAGCAAACATCCGATTCTGTTGAGAGGACTCCATTATCAAATATTACAAAATTGTATGTGTTATATGTTTGAAACCAAAAGTTTCCTTTAATATATATTCATATCTTAGCTTTTATGAATTGTTACATATGTCTTATTTTACAAGTTTCAATATAGGCGACATACCTAAAATTGAACTATCAATGACTGATGAAATATTAGAAGATTCTGTAGTTAAGAAGATTTATGGAATTTCTAAAGGTATAAGATACAAATCTAACTTCCTGTTAAGCTTTCAACATTTATATAACTTATAGGGACTTATAAATTTATTCAATTGGAGATGCCATCTTTGTGTGCTCTAAGTGTGATGCAATGTTGTGGGAAGATGAAATGCTTAGGGGAAATCAAAATCGTAAGAAAACCTCATATTCTCTTTGCTGCTCAAATGGAGATGTTGTGTTACCACCACCACCTCCATCTCCTCCATTACTACGTCATTTATATAAAAGTCATACCTCAGAGTGTTAGAATTTCATGAATAATATTCGAGCATATAACATGATGTTTTTGTTCACATCTCTTGGTGGCAAGGTTGACAAAAGTTATCAGAGAGGAAAAGGTCCTTATGTATTTAGACTACAAGGTCAAAATTTTCATCGAATGGGTAGTCTACTTCCGGACGATAGGGAGGAACCCAGATTTTCACAGCCTTACATATATGATCCACAAAACGAGGTAGTAAATCGTCAAAAGGCAGTAAGGTAATTTCTTTATTAAATTGTGCCATTTATGATTATATATATTGCTTCCTAATATATTCACATCCATGTTTCATTTGAAATGAATTTAAATTTTAACATTCTTATATTTCTTGCAGTTCTCATATAGATTCCAAAACTACAACACACAACTAGCTTGATATTACGACCATCAAAAGTCTTAAAAATATGTTGGATTCTTGCAATCCTCTTGCCCAGTCCTTCAGAATGGTAAGAGATTGTTTTCGAGAAAATGAGTGGCAAGAAGTAACCCTCAAGCTTATTGGAACAAGAGATAAGGATGGAAGAATTCACAACTTGCCAACAACATCAGAAATTGATGCGTTAATAATTGGTGATTTTGATGGAGCATTTGATAAACGAGACATTATTGTTCGAAGGAAGTCTGGTGGTCTTCAAAGAATTAGTGAACTTCATCCTTCTTACCTTGCTTTGCAATATCCACTTATTTTCCCATATGTAGAAGATGGTTATAGAGTTGGTACTAAACATAGAGGGATTGCAGTTGATAATGAGGTACTTAGAACCAACCTTACAATTAGAGAATTCTTTTGTTACAAAATACAAGATAGACACAATCAGTTTTCATTGTTAGTTAATGCAAAAAAAACTATTTCGACAGTTTTTGGTTGATGCATACACGATGATAGAATCTACCAGGTTGAATTATATAAGGACACAACAACCGAAACTTAGAACCCAAAGTTTTAAGAATTTGAATGTTACTGTTGAAAGTGGAGATAATAATGCCTCAAGTTGTGGTAAACCTATACTTTTACCTTCATCATTTACTAGTGGTTCTAGATATATGATGCAAAAGTACTTGGATGCTATGGAAATTTGCAAGTATGTTGGAGATCCCGATCTATTCATAACAGTGACTTGTAATCCCAATTAGCTTAGGATTTACAGGTGTTTGCATGATAAAGCTCTTACTCATGAAGACAGACTGGATATTATCTGTAGGTTATTCAAGTGTAAATTGGATAATCTAATAGAAGATTTCAAGAAACATAAATTCTTTGGTGACATACAAGCAGATACCTTTTACTAAAACTTTTTAACTTTGAACACCTAATTATATTTATCTAACAGCTCACCCTTGAAACATTTCAGTTATGTATACAGTTTAATTTCAAAAGCATGGATTGCCACATGCTCACATATGTTTGTTCTTGAGTGCTGAAAGCAAATTTCCAACTGCATCTGATATTGATCGTGTTATTAGTGCTGAGATACCAGATAAAGAAAGAGATCCTGAATTATATGAGCTTGTCAAGCAATTTATGATTCATGGACCATGCGGTATAGACAACCCACGTTGTCCATGTATTGTTCAGCTAATATGTTCTAAAAAGTTTCCCAAAAAATATGTAGACGAGACTTGTGTAGATTATGAAGGATATCCTGTCTACCGTCGTCGTCAAACAAGTAATACAGTAGTAAAGAATGGCGTGGCACTTGATAATAGGTTTATAGTTCCTTACAATACCCTTCTGCTCAGAAAGTATCAGTGCCACATTAACGTTGAATGGTGCAACCAGTCAGGTTCTATCAAATATTTGTTTAAATATATTAATAAGGGACCTGATATAGTCACGACTTCTGTTTTTCAATCCAATACCACCAACAATAACACACAGTAGAATGTAGCTGTAGATGAGATAAAAGCAGACCTTGATTGTAGGTATATTTCTGCTTGTGAAGTTGCTTGGAGAATATTCATGTATGATATACATTATAGATATCCAGCTATTCAAGTATTGCCTCTCCATTGTGAAGATGGTCAGAGTATTGTGTATAATGATCATGCTAATTTATGTGATGTTGTTAGTGATCCAACTATGAAAATGACAATGTTCACGGAGTGGATGAATTGTAACAAAGTCAATGAATTTGTCAGGACATTGAAGTATATTGAGTTCCCGAGACATTATGTATGGAAAGCTAAAAATCAGATATGGTGTCGAAGAAAGCATCCGTATAGATCAGTTGGGAGGATACATTATGTCCCACCATCACTTGGTGATTGTTATTACTTAAGGATTTTATTAAATCATCTTAGGGGACCAACCTCTTTTGAAGATATAAAAACAGTTGATGGACAGGTTTTTAAAACATTCAAAGATGCATGTTTTGCACGAGGACTGTTGGATTATGATAAGGAATATGTTAATGCCATCAAAGAAGCTAGCACATGGTCAACCGGAGACTTTTTGAGGACTTTTTTTTGTAATGTTGCTACTGTCAAACTCCATATCTCGTCCTGGTGTTTTTTGGTCGCAAACCAAGTCCCTGTTATGTGAAGACATTCTGTATCAGTAATGGAAGATAACTGGGATTGCAGGTAATGTGATTACTTTATTAAAGTTATAACCAACTTCATTAAGATTATGCAATAGCTTCTGAATTGCGAAAAAATTAATACTTTCTTATATTTGTTTTAGACTTGGTTCTTCAAGAAAAAGAAGTTGAAAACATTTGTCTATCTGAAATTGAAAAGTTGTTACTTACCAATGGGAGTACACTGAAAAAATTTGATGACATGCCAAGTGTTCTGGACAATTATGTTTCATCATTGAACAATCGATTGATAATGAAGGAACTATCGTATGACAGAGCAATTCTACAAAGGGAACATGTTGGTTATCTAAAGTGTTTAACTGGTGAACAAGAAAGAATTTATAAAATTGTTATGAAAGCGACTGAAAAAGGTGATGGGGGTGTCTTCTTTGTATATGGTTATGGTGGAACTGGGAAGACGTTTCTTTGGAAGACATTCGCAGCTGCATTACGATCCAAAGGTGAAGTTGTATTGAATGTTGCATCTAGTGGAATTGCTTCACTTTTGCCGGATGGTGGTAGAACTGTAAGGACCTGCAAAAATGCTCCAAAACGACCCGTAAGTGAAAACCCGGACCTCTGAAACCCTAATGTACATGAAAAACCAAGAAAACAAGGATTTTTTTATTTCAGGCGGGCCACGTAAATGTAAGCATAGGCTTACGCGGGCCGCGTCAACTCAAAGTTGACCGGATAAGCGAACAGGCCACGTGTCAGACACGTGGCGCACCTAGGTGTGACACGCTAGCCCTAGTTGTAGACTAGGTGGCCCTCGCGGGCCGCGTAAGATTCAAGAGAGGGTTTACGCGGGCCGCGTAAAACCAAAAAATCAGCTATAAATGGGTTAGCCATGAGCAGTTCAGTTGTGTGCGAGAAATTTATCAAAAATCACATCTTTCTGCTCGAAATTCACATTCCAAGTAGTGAAACGCTGCTACGATACAGGGTATTAACTCGATCACTGCTACGATACAATGTCCGATTGATTGAAACAGATCCGATGGATGTTTAAGTGCTGCCCAAATTAGGGCTATACTTTGTCATTCGTCGTGAGGGTTTTGATTTCATGAGCTTATCGTAAATGTTGTATTAAGTTACTAACCTAGTTTCATGTGCATTATTGTCTAAACTAGGTTACACGGCTAAATCAGTAGGCTAAACTCTGCCCGTCTAAACTTGCAAAGTGAGTCATTCTCTTTTTATCAATTGTTTTACTACATCTCAAGTTATTTTCAAAAAGTTATAATTACAGGGATTAAGTCGTGGTTATCTTGAATCACTGGCAAGTGGGGTATTGTGCACATTACTAATCTCTCACGGTTATGTTCACCAACCAGGACCCTATAGTGGTATGACCATCGTCACAAGGCTGTGACACGGTGCCAGATAAAAATAAGATAGTAGCCATTGTAATCGCTCTTATGCTGTAATTCATAGCTATGTATCGTTTTATCAAATTTGAGTGACTCGCCAGTATTTCCCCGCTGATAAAATATTTTTAAAACATGTTTCAGGTGACCTACTGTGAATCAAGGAAAAGTGCTACGGAGCACTAACAAAGCTTGAAATGGTGGCTCAGTTAAATAAATAAACATGTTTTGTAAAACAGGGAATTTCCTCGTGAAATTCCTCTATTGTAAATTACGGGGTTTGTCCCAAATTATGAAATAAAATAATTGGGCATTTTCAAGTTTTAAAAGATCATGTTAAAAACTTCCGCTGTCAACTCAATTCATAAATACCACGGGTTTCTGTCCCGCGACTCCTGGACCGGGTAACACCGGGACAGGGGCTGTGACAGAAAAAGGTGGTATCAGAGCCACTGATTTAAGCCGATTAAGTATTTAGAAATACTTAATTTTTCTGATTGCCATTTTGTGATTCTGTGAAAATTTAATTTACAAAATTTTAACTTAGAATTTTGTGTGTTTCTTCATGTATGCTAACAGCATGAATGAACTATCAGAAGCACTTCAAAACTTTACTATCTATACCACAGATATGGATACTACCAGTACCTTCACTGGCTACCAGGCTGATACTGAAGAGCCAATGGTATTTCAAGCCCAACCTCAGGAGAAACCGAAGCCGAAAAAGAGAAGAAGACTTGTAGGCTGGAGGCGTATGCGTAGGAAGAAACCAGCAACACAGAAAGTTATAAAGGCTGAGGATCCGAAGAATAAAGGCAAAGGAAAGGAAATCGGGGAAAGTTCAGGGCAAGCCCAGGAAATGCCATCATGGGAGGAGATGGATCGTAAACTGGCACTTAGTGACCTCATCGGACCTGCCGATGAAAACCTGTTCAATTACCCAGCGGAAGCACAACTTCCAGTTAATCTGGAACCTGTTATCCCAGATCCAATTATCCACCCCCGACCTCTACCAGGAGAGCTAGAAGAATGGTGGACAACTGACTGGCAATTTCAGAATCTTTTAAATAACCCTAACACCTTTTTCCCCCAATTTGACCCTGAGCCTCCACTAAACCCACCTATGAGCACAGAAAACTTGGCTGAACTCCGCCACTATGGCGAGGAGTTGGTGGACGCAGGAAATAGAATCCGGGAGGTGGGGGAGAGAATATCATGGAAATACGACGAGAGGGAACGTCGTTTCTGAAGTGCCAGCTGATGAGGATCGTATGTGGTTGTGGGAATGTGTGTTTAATAATAATATAATAATAAAAATATAATCATGTAAAATAACTAAAAATAAAACTTTTGTAACATATCTGGTAATGTACAGATGCATATTAAAATATATAAAATATGAAAGTCGCAAAGTCAACAATTTTGGCTATACGTGTTGACGTGATTATGTGCGATTGTTTTATTATGTTTGGTTGTTATTTATTTTGTGCTAATCACTTATATATATTAATTACCAGATGGAACACGCTGGTAATGAACCAGTTAATGAGGTTAACCAATCCGAGCAAAACAATGAAGATCACTTTCTTAACAGACAAGATATAGAAAATATTGTTGCTCAAGGAATAGCCAATGCTATTCCAGCAATCCTTGCTGCTGCCCGAAATCCAGTTGAACCTCAACCAATTATTCCCAGCAAACGTACTCACGGCGACAATTTCAGTAATAGTGTAAATGCAGGCGGCAACAATAATAATAACGATAATGATGGGATGCAAACCCCATTCCTTAAGAAAATGAAAGCTGTAACGCCTGGTTGCACTTACAAGGAATTTCTAGCCTGTAAACCAATCGAATTTGCAGGCAATGAAGGGGCAACTGCTGCACTACATTGGTTGGAGAAAACCGAGGCAGTAATTAAAATAAGTAAATGTGCCGAGGAGGATAAGGTTATGTATGCTTCTCACCTTTTTAAGGAAGAAGCATTAGAATGGTGGAATATGGTATTACAAGCTGAAGGAAGTGACATGGCCTATGCCATGAGTTGGGAAGAGTTCAAGCGTCTGGTAGAAAGGAAATTTTGTCCCGAAAATGAAAAGGAACAAATGGCGAATAAATTCCTGAGCCACCGAATGGTGGATGTTGACTGTCGAGGGTATACTTCGAAGTTCTTCGAATATGCCAGAATTGTACCAACTCTGGCCTCGCCAGAACCGGTACTTATCTCTCGCTATATTTGGGGTTTAATTAGCGAGATTCATGATATCGTCAAAGCTGGGAGACCCCGCACAATTGATGATGCAGTGGAATTAGCCAACACTCTGACCGACGGGCAGGTACGCACAAGAGAAGAAAACCAGAAAAAGGAAGTGGCCCAAAAGATTACCCAAGGATTCCGTGTGGGTAATAGTAGTAATTTCAAGAAAAAGGGAACCGGCCAATCTTCCACTGCTCCATTTTGCAGTACTTGTAAAAGAAAGCATTTTGAAAGATGCAAAGGGTATTACAACTTCTGCAAGATTCTAGGGCATCAAGAAGAAGACTGCAGAAGAAAGAATTCCACCATTTGCTTCAACTGTGGAGAAACTGGACATTTTAGACCAGACTGCCCTAAACTGATCAAACCAGCTGATAACAAAGCTAAACCTGCATAAGGAACTACCAAGAAAAACGCAAGAGCCTTCCAGTTGACTACTCAGGAAGCATAACTAATCCCTGATGTAATAGCTGGTACGTTCCTAGTTCATGACGTTTATGCAAAAGTATTATTTGACTCTGGTGCAAACCAAAGTTTTATAAATACTTCATTCTGCCAAGCCCTTAAATTACCCTTAACCAACCTTAGACAAATTTTTACTGTCGAATGGCATATGGGAATTCTGTTAACATAGATAAGGTTTTGCAAAAAGGAAAGATAGAACTCTTAGGCCATAAATTTTCTGCAAACCTGTTACCTATGAATTTAGCAGGATTCGATGTGGTGTTAGGAATGGATTGGTTAGTAGCCAACCATGCTCGAATCCTCTGTGATAAGAATTCAATAGAAATTCATGCACCCACAGGAGAGGTAATTATTATTACAGGAGATAAGCCACGTAAACCAATGAAGTTCATTTCAGTAATGAAAGTTGCTAGTTATGAACGAAAGCAAAGAATAGTGTATATGATTTCGGTAATCATTAACACTAAGGGTAAGGAACTTAAGGAAATTCCTGTAGTATCCGAATACTCAAATGTATTTCCAGAAGAACTACCCGGATTACCACCAAATAGGGAGGTAGAATTTAGAATTCATCTGATTCCTGGAACAACACCCATAGCTAAATCACCCTACCGATTAGCGCCCACTGAAATGTTAGAACTGAAAAAGCAATTAGATGAATTGCTCAGTAAAGGATTCATACAACCTAGTTCATCCCCTTGGGGAGCACCAGTGTTGTTCGTAAAGAAGAAAGATGGTTCGATGCGAATGTGTATCGATTATAGGGAATTAAATAAGGTTACAATTAAGAATCGATACCCATTGCCTAGGATTGATGATCTTTTCGATCAACTTCAGGGGGCTAGATAATTTTTCTAAGATAGATTTACGCTCCGGATACCATCAATTGAAAGTTCAAGAAGAAGATATACCTAAAACTGCTTTCAGAACTAGGTATGGTCATTACGAGTTTACAGTCATGCCCTTTGGATTAACAAATGCTCCTGCAGCATTCATGGACATGATGAATAGAATCTGTAAACCGTATTTGGATAAATTCGTAATTGTCTTCATCGACGATATACTTATTTATTCCAAAAGTCAAGAAGAGCATTGTGAACACCTGCATATACTCTTAACTTTGTTAAGAAAAAAGAAGCTTTATGCCAAATTCTCAAAGTGTGAATTTTGGCTACAAGAAGTGCAATTCTTAGGACACATGGTGAATCACGAAGGCATTCACGTAGATCCCTCCAAAATAGAAGCGATCATCAAATGGAAGGTCCCGCAATCAGCTATGGAAGTTAGAAATTTTCTCGGGTTAGCCGGATACTATAGACGATTTATTAAGGACTTTTCTAAAATAGTTGTACCATTAACTAAGCTAACCTGTAAAGCAGTAAAGTTTGAATGGGGATCTAGACAAGAAGAGGCTTTTAAGATTTTAAAGCAAAGGTTAACAAACGCCCCAATTCTTGCCTTACCAGAAGGAACAGAAGATTTTGAAGTCTACTGTGACGCTTCTAAGCTAGGATTAGGATGTGTGCTAATGCAACGCAAGAAGGTAATTGCGTATGCCTCAAGGCAATTGAAGAAGCATGAGGAAAATTATACGACTCATGACTTAGAATTAGGAGCCATAATTTTTGCCCTTAAGATTTGGAGACATTATTTGTACGGAAGTAAGTTTACTGTATATATAGACCATAAGAGCTTAAGATACATATTTGGGCAAAAAGAATTAAACATGAGGCAAAGAAGATGGATGGAAATTCTAAGTGACTACGACTGTGATATCCAATATCACGAAGGAAAAGCAAACGTAGTTGCTGATGCCTTAAGCAGTGGCGCAGCATGTGAGGGGCCGGGGGGGGACGTCCGCCCCCCGGGATTTTTCGCTCAGTAGTGTTATATATGTAATTTTCGTATAGAAATTTGTGGGTATATACGTTTTCACCCCCCCGGTTCTATAGAAATTTTTGGGTATTCTATAGAAATTTTTGGGTATATATGTTTTCACCCCCCCGGCCGAAAAATCCAAGCTTCGCCACTGGCCTTAAGTCGTAAATATCATGAGAAACAACGACGAGTTCGTGCTCTTAGGTTAAGCTTACAATTAGATTTAATGGAACAACTGAAAAACATTCAAGAAACAGCAATCAAGGATGATGCTGAAGGAATGAAAGGACGCATAAAGGAATTAGAGCAAGGAAGTGATGGAATTTGGAGATTCCATAAGAAAAGGATTTGGGTACCTAAGCAAGGAGAATTAAGAAATAAGATTTTAGAGGAAGCCCATAAATCTAGGTATACCATGCATCCTGGTAATAATAAAATGTACCAAGATTTAAGAAATAACTTCTGGTGGATAGGAATGAAAAAGGACATAGCTAAATATGTTTCTAAATGTCTAACATGTTCGCAAGTTAAGGCAGAACACCAGAAACCTTCAGGATTACTCCAACAATTAGAAATGCCTGTTTGGAAATGGGAACTAATAACCATGGACTTTGTTACTAAGTTGCCCAAAACCAGAAAGGGTAATGATGCGATTTGGGTTATTGTGGATTGATTAACCAAATCAGCTCATTTTCTACCCATGAAGGAAACCTTTAGCATGGAAAGGTTAGCAAAACTATACGTAGACAAGGTAGTATCCTTACATGGAGTTCCATTCTCCATTGTATCGGATAGGGATAGTCGTTTCACTTCCCATTTCGGGACTAGTTTCCAGGAAGCAATGGGAACCCGACTAAATTTAAGTACTGCATACCATCCTCAGACAGATGGACAAAGTGAAAGGACGATCCAAACCCTGGAAGACATGCTCAGGGCATGTGTGATAGATTTTGGAGGAAACTGGGACAACCATTTACCTTTAATTGAATTCTCCTATAACAATAGTTATCATTCAAGCATCGAAGCTGCCCCGTTCGAAGCACTGTATGGACGGAAGTGTAGAACTCCAGTTTGTTGGGCAAAAATAGGAGAAAGTCAATTATCGGGTCCCGAAATAGTGCAAGAAACCACCGACAAGATGACTCAAATCAAGGAAAGACTAAAGACGGCTCGAGATCGCCAGAAGAGTTATGCAGACAATCGATGCAAGCCACTAGAATTTCAAGTTGGAGACAGTGTACTCTTGAAAGTTTCTCCTTAGAAAGGAGTAGTTGTAACAACTCTCATCAAAATTACTATTTCTTATCTTATTCTACCCAATAGGAAACCCTAATTAAGACCCCCAAGTAATCCTGCATAACCCCTAATATTTTCAGAACAATCGGAATCAGGATCAGGGCCCCTAAAACTCAGGGGGGGGTATTCCCTCATTAGTAATATCCACACAGTTTGTTGTTGAAATTGAATTTTAATGAAAATTTGACTCAGCTGAGCTAGTAAGACACGGGGCTACCCTATGGTAGGGTGGTGCCCCTCGCGCCACGCGAGGGAGCCGTTTTCCAGATATAAATAGGGGAGTTTGGCACTTGAAATTCTGCGTTGGTTCGACGTACAAACTCGTTACGTGCATTGAGATATTGTCTGATTACTCCAATAACACACACTAGCACGAATTCTGCAGTGATAACAGGGTAATAACTCGATCACTGCTACGATTAAATGTCCGATCGATAGAAACCAATCCAATGGATGTTTAAGTGCTGCTCAAACTTGGGTTATACTTTGTCATTCGTCGTGAATTCGATGGATGTTTAAGTATTTGCACTTTGCAATTCGTTGTGAAGGTTTTGATCTCGTGAGTTGTCGTAAAAAGTTGGATTAAAGTTACTAACCTAGTTTTCGTGTGCATTGTTATTTGAATTAGGATAACAAGGCTAATCAGTAGGCTAAACTCTGCCCGTTAAACTTGCAATGTGAGTCATTCTCTTTTATCAAATGTTTTACAATACTCCATTTTCAAATGTTATAATTACAGGGATTAAGTCATGGTTATCTTGAATCACTGGCTAGTGGGGTATTGTGCACATTACTAATTTCTCACGGTTAGACTAATAAATCCTAACAGTGATAATCATCACTACTTGGGTGAAAGGACCCAATAGTGGTATGACCATCGTCACCAGGAGGTGACACAGTGCCAGATAAAAATAAGATAGAAGCCATTGTAATCGCTCTTATGCTGTAATTTATAACTATGTGTTGTTTTATGCAAAATGAATGATTCACCAGTATTTCCCCGCTGATAAAATATTTTTAAAACATGTTTCAGGCGACCTACTGTAATTCAAGGAAAACGTGCTACGGAGCACTAACGAGCTTGAAGAGGTGGCTCAATAAAAATGAATAAACATGTTTTGTAAATCAGGGAATTTCCTTGTGAAATTCCTCTATTGTAAACTACGGGGTTTATCCCGAATTATGAAATAAAATAATCGGGCATTTTAAAGTTTTAAAAAGATCCTGCTAAAATCTTCGGCTGTCGCATCAAATAATAAATACCACGGGTTCCTGTCCCGCGGCTCCTGGACCGGGTAAAACCGGGGCTGGGGCCTTGACAGTAGTTCGGTTCTGTAAGAAAGGAAAGCTAAGTCCAAGATACGTAGGACCATTCCCAGTAATCCAACGTATAGGACCGGTTGCCTATCGTTTACAACTACCAGAAGAGTTAGCCGGGGTACATGACGTATTTCATGTATCTAACCTCAAGAAATGTTTATCTGACGAATCCCTAGTAGTCCCTCTTCAAGACATACAGGTAAATGAAAAGTTGAAGTTCGTGGAGAAACCACTCCAAATAGAAGACAGAAAGACTAAGCTTCTCAAACACAAAAGATTGGTACTTGTCAAAGTCAAATGGGATTCAAAAAGAGGACCCGAATACACCTGGGAGCTGGAATCGGAAATGAAGCGAAAGTACCCTCACTTATTTCAGTAAATCTCGAGGATGAGATTTTAAATAAGTTGGGGAGGATGTAAGGACCTGCAAAAATGCTCCAAAACGACCCGTAAGTGAAAACCCGGACCTCAGAAACCCTAATGTACATGAAAAACCAAGAAAACAAGGATTTTTGATTTCAGGCGGGCCGCGTAAATGTAAGCATAGGCTTACGCGGGTCGCGTCAACTCAAAGTTGACCGGATAAGCGAACAGGCCACGTGTCAGACACGTGGCGCACCTAGGTGTGACACGCTAGCCCTAGTGGTAGACTAGGTGGCCCTCGCAGGCCGCGTAAGATTCAAGAGAGGGTTTACGCGGGCCGCCTAAAACCCAAAAATCAGCTATAAATTGGTTGGCCAGGAGCAGTTCAGTTGTGTGCGAGAAATTTATCAAAAATCACATCTTTATGCTCGAAATTCACATTCTAAGTTGTGAAACGCTGTTACGATACAGGGTATTAACTCGATCACTGCTACGATACAATGTCCGATTGATTGAAACAGATCCGATGGATGTTTAAGTGCTGCCCAAATTAGGGCTATACTTTGTCATTCGTCGTGAGGGTTTTGATTTCGTGAGCTTATCGTAAATGTTGTATTAAGTTACTGACCTAGTTTCGTGTGCATTATTGTCTAAACTAGGTTACACGGCTAAATCAGTAGGCTAAACTCTGCCCGTCTAAACTTGCAAAGTGAGTCATTCTCTTTTTATCAATTGTTTTACTACACCTCAAGTTATTTTCAAAAAGTTATAATTACAGGGATTAAGTCGTGGTTATCTTGAATCACTGGCAAGTGGGGTATTGTGCACATTACTAATCTCTCACGGTTAGGTTCACCAACCTAACAGTGATAATCATCACTACTTGGGTGAAAGGACCCTATAGTGGTATGAACATCGTCACAAGGCTGTGACACGGTGCCAGATAAAAATAAGATAGTAGCCATTGTAATCGCTCTTATGCTGTAATTCATAGCTATGTATCGTTTTATCAAATTTGAGTGACTCGCCAGTATTTCCTCGCTGATAAAATACTTTTAAAACATGTTTCAGGCGACCTACTGTGAATCAAGGAAAAGTGCTACGGAGCACTAACAAAGCTTGAAGTGGTGGCTCAGTTAAATAAATAAACATGTTTTGTAAAACAGGGAATTTCCTCGTGAAATTCCTCTATTGTAAATTACGGGGTTTGTCCCAAATTATGAAATAAAATAATTGGGCATTTTCAAGTTTTAAAAGATCCTGTTAAAAACTTCCGCTGTCAACTCAATTCATAAATACCACGGGTTTCTGTCCCGCGACTCCTGGACCGGGTAACACCGGGACGGGGGCCGTGACAAGAACTGCTCATTCAAGGTTTGTAATTCCAATCAACATTATCGAGGATTCAATATGTTCGATAGAGCCTAATACTGAATTAGGTGATTTAATTAAAAGAACAACTTTGATTATTTGGGATGAAGCAACTATGACTCACAAACATTGTTTCAAGGCTCTCGATAGGACAATGAGAGACATATCACATTCTATTCAATCGAACATGGAAGGCAAGCCTTTTGGATGAAAGGTCGTTCTATTTGGTGGTGATTTTAGACAAATTCTTCCAGTCATCCCTAAAGGTACCAGAAGCATGATAGTCAATGCTTCTTTGAATTCTCGTATATATGGCAACATTGTCAAGTACTAAAGCTAACTGAGAATATGAGATTAAGAGTTGGATGTCAGCAAACAGATTTGAAAGAAATAAAGGAATTTGCTGAATGGATTTTAAAGCTTAGTGATGGTCTCCTTGGTGAAGAAAATGATGGTGAGGTAGATATTGAAATTCCAGATGATTTACTTATTCATGATCAAGTCAACCCTATATCTTTTCTGATTTCATTTACATATCCAGATATGAATAAGTGTTTGTGGGATTTAACATATTTCCAACAAAGAGCCATTATTGCTCCAACAAATGAAGTAGTTGATTCAATAAATGAAGACTTGTTAGAGAGTCTGTCTGGTGAAGAGAAGATTTATTTTATTTCAGATAGTTTATGTCAATCTGAGGAAGAATCAGAGATTAATATGGCATTGTTTCCTCCTGATGTGTTAAACAATTTTCATTTCTCCGGTTTAAGTAACCATAAATTAGTATTGAAAGTTGGTGCTCCAGTAATGTTACTCAGAAACATTGATCAGACAAATGGATTATGTAACGACACACGTTTACATGTTATGAAACTCAAAAAAGTTGTGATTGAAGCAAAAAGTGTCACATGAACTAATATAGGTCATCATACTTTGATTTCAAGATTGAAGATGACACCTTCTGATAAAAGAATACCAATGAAGATTACTCGAAGAGAATTCCCACTTTCATTGTGCTTTGCTATGACAATAAATAAAAGTCAAGGACAATCGTTGGAACGTGTTGGTTTGTATCTTCCACGTCCAGTGTTTAGTCATGGCCAACTCTATGTTGCTGTATCTAGGGTAAAAGGTAGGAAGGGGTTGAAAATTTTGGTTTGTGATAAAGCAAAACGAGTTTGTACAACCACTACTAATGTAGTTTACAAAGAAGTTCTACAAAACCTATGATGACATGTTGTTATGTCATGGTTGTTAACTTTTGAACATGTAATTGTATCTTCTACTTACTCAGATTTATTATAAATTTTGGATGATGTTTTTTAGATCGAAAAACATGTAAGAAGTATTATAATGCTTTATAAAACTATGATACTTATGATATTAGTATTAATGCTTTAAATTTATTATGTGTGGTGGTTTTATTAAATGTTATATTAGTGTATCATGTGTATTGTTGTGAAAAGAGTATTTATGAATTTACGAATACTCCTACAATTCGTAAAGAGCAATGTATAGTGATTTGTGTTTTTAATAAATTTTTGTACGTACATTTTCTAAAGGCTACCTGTGTTTTTAGGTGTTACATAAGTGTAAATCATGTAAATTGTTGTCGAGTATTTATTAATGTATGAATGTTTATGCAATCCCTAAAGGACAAACCTAATAAGTTATGAATTTAACAACACACATGATCATTCATTACCATCTTATGGTAAAATGTCCTAAAATTACATTATTTTAAAGAAAAGGGGTAAAGTATAAATTTTATTAAACTTAAATGGATCCAACCGGTGTAAATGGAACATCTATATTAGGTTTTCGGATCCTCTATATAATATTCTTTTCAACTCCATTATTGAACATAAACATCACAGAACACCTTCGGACCTTTCCTCATAAGCTTCTTATCAAAGCTCTTAACAGGTCTGTATTATATATATTAAACACTTTAAAACCGGGTATTGTTTCTTTGATGTTATCGTTTGTGTTATAAACGTTAGGTTTTCATTCTTTAATGTTATGAGAATCTATTCCTCATAAATGGCGTTTCATATTCTTTGTTTCGATCATAATAGTTGCTGTAATCTGGTGTACTTTTATTGATTAAGTACCGCATTAACTTAAATGAAGTTATTGATAGCATTCTCTATGACAATTTGTGCATGCATCTTCTTGATGTCGTCTTCTACATTACAGTTGATAAATCAACCATATGATTTTTGGTTGTTGTTGAGTCGCTTAACTGTTGTGAGAGATGATGATTTTCGTTTTGTGCTTTATTTTTTTGAATCCCTAAGTGTGTGATTATACAAATAGTCCCGTTAATATTTGGTACTTTTGTTTTTTAAGACCTGATTTAGTTTAACTGAAGTTACTGATTTTTTTTTAAATATTTTATTGATATTTGAATGGTAACGAATGTTTTTTTCATCAAGTTCTACATTACGGAATTAAAATAATAGATATGATGTTTTTGTTGTTGATTTGTTTAGCTGTTTTTTGAAAGGATAATTTTCGTTTCCTTTTTTTTCATGATAATTATAAACCTATGATAGCATCTACTTTCAGCATAGTAGTTTACTATAAGTTTTCTTGGATGTTGTTCGTCTTTATAACTTGTAAGTTTAAATCCTTTTTTGCAGATATGAATCCATCCAACCTAACACCATCATTTTTAAAATTTCTGAATGAAGATGATTTTATATTTTTGGTATGTTTTTTACTTTCTTGCTACTATTAGGATTGTACATTAATTTCTGTTGTAAGATGTTTGCTAATTACTGTCGCAGACTATACCACTTGATTTTGAGAATTTGTTATGGGGGAATGAGGTCCCCTACGGTCAAACTGTAAAACTACATGATGGTGACAAAACATGTTTAGTACGAGTAAAGAAGAGAGACGGTCATTGTATATTTACGGATGGATGTGTTTGAAAACCAAAGATGTTGTATTGTTAAAAGCTATTGGAAGTTTGTCATTCATGGTTTCATGTTTTAAAGAAAATGTCTACGAGAATTCTTACATTTCAGCAAATATTAGACCTGAACTTGGCATGACTGTAAGTAACTTAATAATATTTTGCTACTCAGTGTAAACATTTTTGGCATGACTGTAACTAACATTCAACTAACTACCCTCCAGCTGTCCAACTAACTAAACAACCTGCTAACCTTTGTTTTCCCTTTTAACGTCTGTTGCCTTATCCTCTTAACCTCTGTTGACTAAACCTTTTAACCTCTATTGAGTAACCCTTTTAACATATGTTGACTAACCCTATTAACATAAAAATGTTGATGGAACAGCGGTTTTTATAGGGTGAAAAAGTGAAAGCTGACGTGACATTTGTTTCAAACATCTGATAGTTAACATTTATCCACGTGGCAACCTCTGTTGCAGATAATGAATGACAGTTGTTAGGAAACCTCTTTTGGAAAGCAACAGAGGTTGGGAACAGTCGATAGAAAACAGTGGTTAGGTTGTGTTTAATACTGGAACCCATATTGACTAATTCTGTTGACTAACCCTCCTTTTAACTTCTGTTGACTAACCCGTTGTAACCTCTGTTGATCATTAGTTCTTATCAATTTGTAACTTTGCACTAATTATTTCTAGAGTTAATTACTGTTTTAGTCCCTGTGGTTTGTCAAAAATCACTATTCCAGTCCGTTAGTTTAAAAATTATGATTTCAGTCCCTGTGGTTTCACTTTTGTAACCATTTCAGTCCCTGTGGTTTCACTTTCTTTTATAGCTAATTGCTGACAAATTCTAGAAAGAATTCTATGGCAAAAATTACAAGTATGGGACAACAACTATCTATGTTGGAGAAAGGTTGTCACACCTCGATATTTCCACATAACCCGGTGGGCCCGGTGGGGAGTATCGTGACGTAGTTGATATCATCATAGACAATTAAACACAGATATAACACAACGGAATACTTGGAATGAAATTACTATTACAGAGCGAATGTTTAAAGTTCAAAATAATAATTATACGGACGGTGGTATTTAAGGATCCACAGGCGGATCTAATAAATGTACAAATTGACGTTTAACAGACTTTTGGGCATCCTAAGGATTTGCAAGATCGTCTATTGATACCAAGCAACTCCCGGCCTATTGCGTTTAGTACATGTCACTTAGTCTTTTGAAAATACGTCAGTTTACACTGGTAAATACAATTAACTGACACATTTGAAAATATTTCAAAAATTGATTTAGGTGCAGAAGGCACGAAATATCTTTTATAACTTCGGACAATTAAGAATTTTAATCTTTTACATAGTTTTACATGTTTGTCAAAACATATGGGGCCCAGTATAGAAACCGGGACATGATTAACCGACACACCACTTTATAAATCCACAGAGGAGTTATTCCCAACCTTGTGGGTATAATATATTTTTAGCATTTGCAAATGTCAGGTGTATGCCTACACCCCGTGCATAGGTCATGGCCACTTGCAATTAAATGAGCCGAGGATATCCAGGACACGGTCGCGTTAACCCTCAATGTTTAAGTTATCAAACAAAACAGGTTAAAACGGGTTATGCAGATTTGATAGTCACAATCCGGCTAAGTGATCCCATACTCGACCAAGCGGTAATAATTTACCGTATCCCAAGCCCGTATAAGGGAAAATAAGTTAGAAGTATTTACCTGAGTTATAACTTGATTTAAAAGCAAGAATTAACAACTCAGTCGTATAATTCACTTAGACACGTGTAGACAGCTTTTACCGGGGGCTCTAGTCTGGAATGATGGTAATATTAACCAATTAGAATGCTAACGGGTCCTATTTAAGTCATAAACTTAGACCGGCTAGCTTAAAGAATGAATTACGGTACAATACGCTAGATTAAGCGATGACCGGAATAGAATGTAATTTAGACCCAATAAGTATGAAGACTTGTATAATGTGGGTAAACTAAATACATTCTGGAATTTGAAGTTTAAATGATATGGTTAAACCCGTTTCGGTTAACTTATGCAAATTAGTCACATAAGTCGAACCGAACGCGTATAAGCATTAACGCGTAATCGGATGAGTCATATACAAGTCCAAATGTTATTATACTTAAAACATGTTATAATATCAGTAAGATATCAACATGTATGCCCTTTAAGGTTTTAAAACCGAATTTAGCCTCATATGGGCGTTTTGGTCATTTTATGACTTTTAAAAGGAGCTTGCAAGTAAATTGATGTTAAGGTCATAATAATTCTGTAAAAATATTTAATTTATGATATAATATCAGTAGGATATCAAATATATGTGTGGTTTATGCTTTAAGACCAAACTACGCACCGTAGGGGCATTTTGGTCATTTCACACATCGCTTTAAGGACTTATTTGGGATTCTGAGTTCATGACTTATACCTACTGTAAAAATATTTAAAATAATCAATAAAATCAGTAGGTAACAAGTCTTGGCTCATAAATATGGTTTAAAACCATACTATGCGCCTAAACGGCATTAAAGTCGTTAAATGCCGACAATTACGATGTTTTAGTGAATATGATGTTATGACCCACTTTGAAAAGTTAAAATATTTTATTTGTTATAACATATCAGTAAGTAAAATATTTTGCATGCATATTGACATGATGTCGTGGTCACGCAAATTTAATCCCAATAACAACTATAGATAGTGGTAAATGGGTATCGAACTCAGGGAGTATGTGGAAAATATGTCGATTATATAGCTTTGCGATTATACTACAATTAACCTAATTTGCAAAAAGTAAAGATCAATAATTTGGATTGTTTGGTTTTAAACTAAGATTAACTAAATAACTTCAAATCAAATGTTGGTTGTAAAGCAGATTAGGAGAAAACAGTGACCATCTTAGGATTCAGTTTCTTTTAACAATTGTGTGAAATTCCAACTAGAAAGAGTTACATAGACATAACTCGTGCATAAATAATCGAAGTGATAAAAGGGAACAAAGTACTCGGATTTTATAAACGCGAGGTTGTTTCCCGATGATCAATTAATCAATAACCAACCCTAACCCTTCCTGTCACACCCCTATTTTCCACGTGTCACCGGTGGGCCCGGTGGGGATTATAGTGACGTAGTTGATATCATCATAGTCAAACAACACAATATTTAAATGCACAGCGGAAGCAAAAGATAAATATATTACGAACCGATATAAAGTAATATCAGTATTACAAACGGAATGTAAAGGATCCACAGGCGGATCGAAAATAAAATGAGACATTGTTCAACAGCTTTATTGTCGTCCAAGCTTGCGAGACTTATTGTGGACGCTCTAGAAGACAGCCAGCCTATTACGTGTAGTACCTGCACTTAACCTTTTGGAAAATACGTCAGTTTACACTGGTAAATACAATTTAACTGACTCATTTTAAAAAGGTTGAAAATTGATTTGAATGCACGTGGCACAAAACATTTTATAACTTGGGATAATTAATTGAGTATAATACTTGTAAATGAATTACATGTTCCTTATGCGTTCAGTAGCTCGGTTCGTGCCGGGTTAAAGATTAATAGACACACCACAGGTATAGTGCCCACAAGGCTGATTCCTTTAAGTGGGATACCAGTTTTTACATATGCAGCTGTCAGGTGTACGCCTACACCCCGTGCTTAGGTCGTGGCCATTTCATGAATGATGCCAAGGATATCCGGGACATGGTCATTAACCCCCCAAAGGCGTTAAGCAAACAAAACAAATTTTTAAACGGGTCATCTCGATAATACTTAACCACCAATCGATTAAGGTCGAATGCCCGACCAAGCGGTATTTTATATACCGTACCCCAAGCCCGTATAAGGGAAAATAAGTTAAAAGTATTTACCTGAGCTAAATATAAATTCAATCCCAGCCGTATATCAAATCAGCAAGTACAGATAGCTTTTACTGGGCTCCTATATCTGGAACGAAGGTTTTTAATAACCTATTAGATTCCTAACGGGTCTTTAAGTAAGCCTAAGCTTAGACCGGTTAGTTTTAAAGGACGCTACGGTTCAAACGCACGATTAAGCGAAGACCGGATAGAAGGTGATTTAGACCCGACAAGTTTGAATACTTGTATAATATGGGTATACTAAATACATTCTGGATTTTGAGACAAAAATGATAATGTTTGACCCGTCTCGGTCAATTTATGCAAACTAGTTACATAAACCGAACCGAACGCGAAAAGAGCGTTACGGGTAACCGTAAGAGTCATATGCAAGTTCCCTGAGATAATATGCTCTAAATATGTCATAACATCAGTAAGTTATTTTCTATTATGCCCAAAACGGATTTAACACAAATTAGGCCTCATAAGGGCATTTTGGTCATTTAAAAGATTATAAAAGAGTTAAGTTAGAAATCTGGGTTACAGGTCTGGTTTATACAGTAAATATACTTAATTTGACATGTTATAACAGTAGGGTATGACCCATATGTGAAACTTATCATTTAAAACCAAACTATGCACCTTAGGGGTATTTCGGTAATTTCACAAGGGCTAAAAATGTCAAAACTGGAAACCTGAGTTCAAAAACTTATACTTACTGTTATTTTATAAAAATATGCTAAGAACATCAGTAGGTATCAACCTTATATGTTTAATATGGTCATAATACGTACTATGCGTTAAAAACGCTTAAAAAGGCGATTTGGAGCCGTTTCCGGGTTTGTAAAAGAAATCTGATATTTTTATATTTCCAGAATGCTCAAAATATTTTATTTAACAAATAAAATCAGTAGAAAAAGGTTTGGGGTCAAAAGGATTTATAAAACTCATTTTATGGCCTAGAAGGGCAAATTCGGTATTTACCGAATTAAACTTATAAACCTATGTTATGATCAGCCAAAAATAAAATAAAAATCTTTAAAAATCCTAAAATATTATATAACATCAGTGGGTAAAAATTTTTATATTAAAAAGTGGGTTTAAATGGGTTATATGCTAATTACGCCATTTAAGTGACATAAAAGCTTTCAAATTACGATAATGAGCATAACGCTTATTCTGGACCTCAAACTGATATCAAATTTTCGGGGCAAGTTTATAAATCAGTAACAAATGTTTCTACTCTTTCACTTTTTCAAAAATCGCGTTTTATAGTCAAAAGGGCAAAATAGTCATATTTAAGCATAAACCGGTAACATGCATATGAAGCGGATAAGTGTTGAACCAAGTTGTAAAATCTCAGAGAGTTAAACTTATATGAAAGTTGGTCCAAAATAAGCTCTAATTCAGATCTCAAACATGCATGTACGGATCAGAACTGATAGTCAAAGAAAAAGTCAATTTATGTGACTTTCGGTTCCGATTCGGGTTTAAGCTGAAAATTGTCGAATTGATTATGTTAAAACATGTTCTTACATTAATTATAAAGTTATTTTGATGATCAAACAGGTTGCATGTAGCCTACATTGTTAATCATGCTTAAATTTGCAAAAACACATTCTGTTGACTTTTTAAGAAAAGCTTTGACTCGACAATTAACATGCTTAGAGTGTGAATCTGTAAATACCCTTTTAGGGGTTTGTTACACTCATAAATACCAACATGTGGGTACTTTCAATTTGAGAAATGACAGAGCCAATCTCGTTTAAACACAAAGTCAAGTTTAATTTACGATAGTTTGACTTTCGGTTAATACACTAAGCTAGAACGAATTAGAGATTGATATGAACACTTACAATGGTCCTAAACAAGCTTAGAGATCACTATGAAGCAGCCTTGTCGACCAGAAAGCTCCAGAATCGTTCTTGTGAAATTTTGAAAGTTCAAGTGTTCGTATGTTTCTAACTCAAGACCCTTATATGCAGATTTGATCTGATTTGATGATGATACAGGTGTGAGCAATTATTGTATGATCAGTCCAAGTGTCCTAGCATGCATGAAATTCGATTGGTGAGTCCCTGGAATCGTATACAGCTGGAAACAGTCGAGAACAGACCTGAAAAACCGACATCTGCAGGTTGTTGTCGCTGGCAGGTCGCAGGCGGGCCGCGACAAGCCCCTCGCGGGCCGCGTCCCATTGGTCGACCAGATTAACCAGTTTCAGCAATTTACAAATCAGTCCCTGATCTTTGTAACGTGTTTTTGGCTGTTTATTTTGCATTCTAAACCCTCAAATCTGGTTTTTAAGAACCTTGGGACTTTTATAAACATGGTAAAGTCCTTGGTTCACTTTGCGCTTACCCGAAAAGTCACGAAATCAACGTTAATGTATTTAACCTTTCGTGTACGGTTTTGATCATAACTTTCTCATACGTTCACGAAACTTCATGAAATTTTTATCACATATTCTAGTGAGTATATTTTATCATTACAAGGCTTCGGGTTTGCCAAAAGATCACTCAGAGGTATACTTTCAACATGTTGACACTTTTAGCCCCTGTAGTTTGTAATTCCTCACTTTCTTGCATCTTCCGCTTCGTATGATCCATGATTTATCCGTTTAAGATTATAAACATCATGTAGGGTTATTTTAGAGCCTAATTATCCATTGTTGACACTTTGGACCCTTACATTCACATAGTTTCACTGTTTGTCAACTTTAGTCCCTCTAAAGTATGTTTTCACATATTCAAAGCATATGACACGTGTCAATACATTATTGGACGTAAATTTTCGAGGTGTTACATCCTCACCCCCTTAAAAGAAATCTCGACCTCGAGATTTGATAAAATGCGGGAAGTACTTTTTGTCGCATAATGGACTTAACCTCAATAGCATACCTGGAGCTTTTTCCAAGCTCTCAAGTTGACCTTTATAATGGGTACATTTATCCTTTTTGGAGCTTCTTCACCTATCGATCCTTAATCGATATAGGTTGCTTATTATATAATAAATCTGCATATCATTATGTGATAATGCTTCTCGACTTATTGATGAAACATATCCTTAAATCATTAGTGTGAAATATATTGCGAGCTCCATCCATCTCCTTGAAAATTTTAGCTTTAAGCTATCTGATCTTGATACATTTGATTCCTTCGAATGATTTTACATATTCAGAGCTTAACCAGTCTGATAATTAACAAATTGGTACACCCTTCCAGGGTGATATCTTTGTTGAACCTTATTCCTTCACAAGAACTCATGAGGGTTGCTACTTTCATAAATCTTTGACTTTCTGCCAAATACTGGCAACTTACAGATGATCATGAATCTATTTATTCGTTGTGTCCAATGCAACTTTCAGATCCTGAAAATTGGACTTACCAATCTTTTGTCTTAATAGATGTTTAACATTCCATCTATACAAGGTCTCCAGAGGAGCAGCCTTGATGCTTATATGACAATTATTATAAAAACTTATCTTAAGGTGAGATGGTTATTTCGACCACTGCTTAGAACTAATCTCAAGGAATAGTTAATCCTTGCGTTAGTCGATCAAATCGACGATCCTGGGCAGCAGATGGAAAATTCTTAATTGTTGCCTAATTTGGGTTGCGGTATTCAATGCATAAGCAAAATGAACCGCCTTTCTTAATTTAACAATACCGAATTCTTAGAATATAGGATTAGGCTATATGAATTCTTTATTTTCAAAACTTATTTAATTGGGTTTCGATTCTTCCAATAATGGTACTAGCCGTCTTGGAGATTTCATAAGAATACAACCTTAAATGGGATATAAATCTTAATTCTACTGGTCTCTCATGAGGTAAACCGGGTAATCTTAAGAGGAGATAATCAAGATACCAGGAAGTTACAGAGATTTTTGAAATCTCAGGCTCCAATTTATCTATCATTGTTTGTGTCAGATAGGTGACACATTTATGTTACGAGTCCATGAATTCTTTATTCAAAGACATTCACCTGGACAATTCCATTCTGGGTATCTTCTTTGAATACCATTAGTTGACTTTAGTACCATATGACCATCGGAATATCTTTGAGGTCCCATGCATTAAACCTCCATACTGATCAGGCATGGAAGCAATCTATGGAACTTATTAAGATACATCAATCCTCATGTGGCGCTTTTGTCATACCATTTGGTGTTCGCAATCGATATAGATCAAAGAGATATCAACTATATATGCTGACGCACTTCTTCTAGAGAGAGGTTACTTCTAGAATTCCTACGATTGGAGGTTTCTGATTGGAACAGGAGAAAATGGGTTCTCATGATTTTACTTGTAAGTTTTACCTTATACTTAATATCTGAGGTTCTTACGGGAAAGATTTCTAAAAGTTTGCTAAGCTTATGGTTTTATGAGAGACTTAGCAGAACCTGAAACCAAACGTAACTCCTAGCCATAAAATCACCATAAGGGATTTATCTGGTGTCATTATTAATGTGAGCTGCTTCTAATCATACATCAGGAGGGTTAAACGCCTCCATTCTTAATCCTTTTTAAACTTAACTACAAAATCTTTGACAAAATTTAGAGCAGTCTCAGCCTTGACTAGTCGTTTCTTAATCTATATAACGTGAGTAGCTGAGTTAGGTCCATAATGGATTTATAATGAGCAGGTTTTGAAACCCTAAAGTTCCCTTTTATAGTCGATGCTAAATCATCGATATATATATAGTGCATTATGCTTAAGTTCTAGGTTAACCGAATAAGAGCACTATTTCAACCAATGAACCAAGGTTTGCAACCTACTGCCGATAGTTTATAGCTCTTATGGGGGAGTCGGAAAAATTCTTATTCCATCTTTTCCATTTCACAAAGCGGATACCAGGTTTTTTTTTTTTTTTTTTCTAATAAGGTCCTTAAAACTTGGACCATCCCATAACGTATAAGAGAATCTTTCTTGTGGACTCCATTAGTGTCCCCACTAATCAAGGGTATTACCACCGAATGATTATGACGCACACCTTACCGCGTGCTTTTCAGCATAACTACTAATATACCTAATGGTTTCTACTTCATTTAACAATTTCCTGCAATCGATGGTCCCTTTTTACCATTGAAGTCTCTTAACTTCTAAGAGGCGAAGTACTTGTAAGTACGTCTTAAAAGAAATGGGCTCCTTGCCATATATGATTTTATTTGGGTTATTCTTCGCATGTGGAATATGAATAAAGCTCTTCTCATGAGCAGTGTCATGTGTTTTAGAGCGAGAAACGTTTGGCTCTTCATGGCTTTTCTCATAGCCCTTCTTAGCAGTGATAATTATAGTTTTGGAGATTAACCCTGTTAACATTGAGGTTCACACTTGATGCACTATTAACATCTGTCGCATCTCTTAGCATCGCGACTGTTGTCTCTTCTGAGTTTTCCATACTCAATTCTTTTGGTATTAAATACCAATTTAATAATTAATTGAGTGCATTTTCCCAGCTAGTCATCATCCTGACGACTTATCATACATCGATCATGGTATTATTAAACCATATGAACATTCCTAAGGAGTGTTATTTGATTGTACATGTGCTTATATTTAATCAAAATGGAGATTTCACAAACTAGGCACCTAGCTCGGGTGGCTAGGCGCGCGAAAGGGTGCGGCCTAGACCCAGGTTCGATTCCGGGGACGGCCAATTCCACCATTTTTTTTTGTTTAATATTTATTAATCGTACGGATGCATGTAATTATGAGGGTTGTCTCATAAGGAGTCTTGATAATTAATTGTTTCTTATCACCCACAATATGGGCTTAATTTTTCAGACAACCGATCGATTTTATCACTATATTGAGTCCTTATGCTTTAACGAAAATTATGACATCGGACGAATGATTCCTAATGGATATAAAACATCCATCTAATATTGCTGAAGTAGTCTCTGAGGTACTATCGACCAATTTTTACTTTATACTTAACGCTTAGAGTTTTAGCAGGCAGTTTTAATGATTTACAACATCTATTATCTACGAAAGACTTATCTGAACCTGAATCAATAATACTCTAGCATGAGCGTTATTGATAAAGAAAGTACCAGTTGTAACATTGTCATCCTGAATAGCCCCTTGAGCGTCCATTTGAGAGCTCCCAGCTTTGGTCTCCTTAGCCTCCCCAGGCTTCTTGGTTTTATTTGGGCAATTCGTCTTGATGTGCCCTATTTCATTGCAACCATAGCAGGTTGCGTCCTTTATGTCTTGGCACTCCAAGGTCTTGTGCCCTTTCTTGTTACAAATCCCACAAGATCTCGTGTGAGACTGGGATTTCGACTCCAATCGACACTTCCCAAAATGGTTCTTCTTACAAGTTTTACATTTGGGTTTTGCCTCCTTTGGTTTGGACTGGTTATAGTTCGAACCGGACTTACCCTTTTTACAACATTTATTTGGGGTATCATCGCACTTTCGCTTATGATCCTTCAACACACGGTCCACAGCGTTGTTTACGGCTGTATCTATCATAGCCTGTAACTCGGTGCTTATTAAGTTCAGTCTTGCATCATCATTCTGATTAACTAGACGATTGTAAGCTTCAGAGGAGTCAGCCATGGTGAAGCTTTGAAGGCTACAAATCAAGTAGTAAAAAAAAAATTGGTTTGATTATATAGCGTATTGTCGAACTTGATAATTAAGTAGCCATGGTGCGAATAAACCATATGGGCCAACAGATAGTATTTAATTTATTTGATTATGTTTTGCCTAAGTTTTTTTTTTTTAAATAAACCATCTTTGGCGTTTAAACGGAATATAATCCTTCATATTTACTAGACAGGGGACATAAGTCACGACTGTCAATGTCGTATCGACATTTCATATAGCACAAGTGCTTATTCCCAAGGACTTTTTGATGGCACAGAGGCCTTGTCACTAGGGAAATTTTAAAACATAATCAATGATTCCTTTGGATCGGAAAATCTCATAGTTCATTGTCTTGACAAGAAGTTATGAAATAAAACTATCTTTTTCATGTATACATCTTTGCCTGTAGGTGTACATCCCAGATGGATGTTTAGATGTGTACATCATGTTCGACGTTTATTAGCCATGATTCCTATTGATCATTTAGGCTAAGTAAGGGATTTGGAATTTCCTAATATAGGGATGACAAGCGTGATTTTATCGCATCACTGTTGTCGGGAGTGTTAACACGTTTTCAAGTGTTAATAAGGATCTGAATCTCTTTTAAACAGGTTTTACCATCTTAGCTAGGTCTTCAATGACATTCAAGCTAGGTCAACCCTTTTAAGATTCTCTTTTAACACATATACTTAACAGAAAAGGAATAATATTTATTTTATTCACGATTTTTATCAAAATTCCTAATTTATAAGTTAGCACAAATGGCCTAGTCGAGTAGACAAGTTTAATTTATAAGTCATGATTTCTGAGAATCGAGGCATTTAGGGTTGAATCAAAGTTCATTACCCTTTTTCGGACAGGGAGTCATTGCTACCACTGTCGTTGTCATAATTAACGATACAATATGGCCCGTAGGCAATTCAATTACAAAACGATGTTTTAAGAAAATAATAATCATTACACTGACGATAGTAGTCATGATAGTATTGATCATATTGACTATGAGGCTTGGGCATAGCCCACCACCTTGGGCAGGAACCATAATGGTTACAACTGTCATTGTCGTAATGACAATATTATAAAGTATAGCCCGTAGGCAAAACATCATTAGGATGTTATATTATATTAGTCATGATCGCATTGATCATATAGACTATTAGGCTTGAGCATAGCTCACCACCTTAGACAAGGAATCATAAAGATTACAATGTCTGTGTCTGTTGGCTCATGCAAAAATGAGCAAGGCCCGTAGGCATTAAATTACCAATGTATGGTCAAAATATGAACATCTTAATTGATGATCTAAACCCATGATTCAGAGATCATTAAGTTGGGTTAGGGATCTTTTAAAGAATCCATATATAAGATTGACGTGTGTGATTTTTAATGAATCACGTCTGCCATGAATGTTAACATGTTCTCAGATGTTAACAGGGATTTGAATCCTTTAAACAGGTCTTACCATCATGGCCCGGCCTTATAATGACCCGAAGGCTAGGTTTCACTCTTAAGATTCTTATTTAACAATTAACGCAGAACAAATTTTAAAAACGAGATGTTATTAAGGATCAGAATCTAAATTGAGGAACTGCCATCTTGGCCGGTCTTAATATGACCCGAGGCTAGGTCTTGCCCTTTTTAGATTTTGCCATTTTATTATAATGGTAGATCTAAAAAAAAAATGTTATTTTTCATTTATTTCATATTTCATGTTTAGAATGAAAGTTTAAACTTAATCATTCCACTTTATAAAATAAGAGTATAAAGTTTCCCTAAGCGGGACTTGAAAGGAAGAGTGTTGTCCTCGAAGGGACTAAAAGATAATTATGTCCTTATAAGGACTATTGAGGAAACGATTTTTCAGCAAAGGAGTTTCTTCTTCATTCAATTCCTGAATGCTTTCTCCTTGGTTGCACGTCTCATCCTGGTCGCGGTACGAAGCTCAGCATTTCAAGGATCCAGACGTGGAGAATTCTTATTACAGCTTCTTTCTTGGCGACATATTAAAAATATATAATTGAAAGTAATAATCCTCCGAAGAGACGAGAGTATTCCTATGTTAAGTCTAGACACAGAAGGTCAAAAATGTGCTACTGTGTCATTGAGATTAAACACAAAAGATTAGTGTTTAATTCACTCAATGTTGGCTCTGATACCAACCTGTCACACCCCTATTTTCCACGTGTCACCGGTGGGCCCGGTGGGGAGTATAGTGATGTAGTTGATATCATTATAGTCAAACAACACAATATTTAAATGCACAGCGGAAGCAAAAGATAAATATATTACGAACCGATATAAAGTAATATCAGTATTACAAACGTAATGTCAAGGATCCACAGGCGGATCGAAAATAAAATGAGACATTGTTCAACAGCTTTATTGTCGTCCAAGCTTGCGAGACTTATTGTGGACGCTCTAGAAGACAGCCAGCCTATTACGTGTAGTACCTGCACTTAACCTTTTGGAAAATACGTCAGTTTACACTGGTAAATACAATTTAACTGACTCATTTTAAAAAGGTTGAAAATTGATTTGAATGCACGTGGCACAAAACATTTTATAACTTGGGATAATTAATTGAGTATAATACTTGTAAACGAATTACATGTTCCTTATGCGTTCAGTAGCCCAGTTCGTGCCGGGTTAAAGATTAATAGACACACCACAGGTATAGTGCCCACAAGGCTGATTCCTTTAAGTGGGATACCAGTTTTTACATATGCAGCTGTCAGGTGTACGCCTACACCCCGTGCTTAGGTCGTTGCCATTTCATGAATGATGCCAAGGATATCCGGGACATGGTCATTAACCCCCCAAAGGCGTTAAGCAAACAAAACAAATTTTTAAACGGGTCATCTCGATAATACTTAACCACCAATCGATTAAGGTCGAATGCCCGACCAAGCGGTATTTTATATACCGTACCCCAAGCCCGTATAAGGGAAAATAAGTTAAAAGTATTTACCTGAGCTAAATATAAATTCAATCCCAGCCGTATATCAAATCAGCAAGTACAGATAGCTTTTACTGGGCTCCTATATCTGGAACGAAGGTTTTTAATAACCTATTAGATTCCTAACGGGTCTTTAAGTAAGCCTAAGCTTAGACCGGTTAGTTTTAAAGGACGCTACGGTTCAAACGCACGATTAAGCGAAGACCGGATAGAAGGTGATTTAGACCCGACAAGTTTGAATACTTGTATAATATGGGTATACTAAATACATTCTGGATTTTGAGACAAAAATGATAATGTTTGACCCGTCTCGGTCAATTTATGCAAACTAGTTACATAAACCGAACCGAACGCGAAAAGAGCGTTACGGGTAACCGTAAGAGTCATATGCAAGTTCCCTGAGATAATATGCTCTAAATATGTCATAACATCAGTAAGTTATTTTCTATTATGCCCAAAACGGATTTAACACAAATTAGGCCTCATAAGGGCATTTTGGTCATTTAAAAGATTATAAAAGAGTTAAGTTAGAAATCTGGGTTACAGGTCTGGTTTATACAGTAAATATACTTAATTTGACATGTTATAACAGTAGGGTATGACCCATATGTGAAACTTATCATTTAAAACCAAACTATGCACCTTAGGGGTATTTCGGTAATTTCACAAGGGCTAAAAATGTCAAAACTGGAAACCTGAGTTCAAAAACTTATACTTACTATTATTTTATAAAAATATGCTAAGAACATCAGTAGGTATCAACCTTATATGTTTAATATGGTCATAATACGTACTATGCGTTAAAAACGCTTAAAAAGGCGATTTGGAGCCGTTTCCGGGTTTGTAAAAGAAATCTGATATTTTTATATTTCCAGAATGCTCAAAATATTTTATTTAACAAATAAAATCAGTAGAAAAAGGTTTGGGGTCAAAAGGATTTATAAAACTCATTTTATGGCCTAGAAGGGCAAATTCGGTATTTACCGAATTAAACTTATAAACCTATGTTATGATCAGCCAAAAATAAAATAAAAATCTTTAAAAATCCTAAAATATTATATAACATCAGTGGGTAAAAAGTTTTATATTAAAAAGTGGGTTTAAATGGGTTATATGCTAATTACGCCATTTAAGTGACATAAAGCTTTCAAATTACGATAATGAGCATAACGCTTATTCTGGACCTCAAACTGATATCAAATTTTCGGGGCAAGTTTATAAATCAGTAACAAATGTTTCTACTCTTTCACTTTTTCAAAAATCGCGTTTTATAGTCAAAAGGGCAAAATAGTCATATTTAAGCATAAACCGGTAACATGCATATGAAGCGGATAAGTGTTGAACCAAGTTGTAAAATCTCAGAGAGTTAAACTTATATGAAAGTTGGTCCAAAATAAGCTCTAATTCAGATCACAAACATGCATGTACGGATCAGAACTGATAGTCAAAGAAAAAGTCAATTTATGTGACTTTCGGTTCCGATTCGGGTTTAAGCTGAAAATTGTCGAATTGATTATGTTGAAACATGTTCTTACATTAATTATAAAGTTATTTTGATGATCAAATAGGTTGCATGTAGCCTACATTGTTAATCATGCTTAAATTTGCAAAAACACATTCTGTTGACTTTTTAAGAAAAGCTTAGACTCGACAATTAACATGCTTAGAGTGTGAATCTGTAAATACCCTTTTAGGGGTTTGTTACACTCATAAATACCAACATGTGGGTACTTTCAATTTGAGAAATGACAGAGCCAATCTCGTTTAAACACAAAGTCAAGTTTAATTTACGATAGTTTGACTTTCGGTTAATACACTAAGCTAGAACGAATTAGAGATTGATATGAACACTTACAATGGTCCTAAACAAGCTTAGATATCACTATGAAGCAGCCTTGTCGACCAGAAAGCTCCAGAATCGTTCTTGTGAAATTTTGAAAGTTCAAGTGTTCGTATGTTTCTAACTCAAGACCCTTATATGCAGATTTGATCTGATTTGATGATGATACAGGTGTGAGCAATTGTTGTATGATCAGTCCAAGTGTCCTAGCATGCATGAAATTCGATTGGTGAGTCCCTGGAGTCGTATACAGCTGGAAACAGTCGAGAACAGACCTGAAAAACCGACATCTGCAGGTTGTTGTCGTTGGCAGGTCGCAGGCGGGCCGCGACAAGCCCCTCGCGGGCCGCGTCCCATTGGTTGACCAGATTAACCAGTTTCAGCAATTTACAAATCAGTCCCTGATCTTTGTAACGTGTTTTTGGCTGTTTATTTTGCATTCTAAACCCTCAAATCTGGTTTTTAAGAACCTTGGGACTTTTATAAACATGGTAAAGTCCTTGGTTCACTTTGCGCTTACCCGAAAAGTCACGAAATCAACGTTAATGTATTTAACCTTTCGTGTACGGTTTTGATCATAACTTTCTCATACGTTCACGAAACTTCATGAAATTTTTATCACATATTCTAGTGAGTATATTTTATCATTACAAGGCTTCGGGTTTGCCAAAAGATCACTCAGAGGTATACTTTCAACATGTTGACACTTTTAGCCCCTGTAGTTTGTAATTCCTCACTTTCTTGCATCTTCCGCTTCGTATGATCCATGATTTATCCGTTTAAGATTATAAACATCATGTAGGGTTATTTTAGAGCCTAATTATCCATTGTTGACACTTTGGACCCTTACATTCACATAGTTTCACTGTTTGTCAACTTTAGTCCCTCTAAAGTATGTTTTCACATATTCAAAGCATATGACACGTGTCAATACATTATTGGACGTAAATTTTCGAGGTGTTACATCCTCACCCCCTTAAAAGAAATCTCGACCTCGAGATTTGATAAAATGCGGGAAGTACTTTTTGTCGCATAATGGACTTAACCTCAATAGCATACCTGGAGCTTTTTCCAAGCTCTCAAGTTGACCTTTATAATGGGTACATTTATCCTTTTTGGAGCTTCTTCACCTATCGATCCTTAATCGATATAGGTTGCTTATTATATCATAAATCTGCATATCATTATGTGATAATGCTTCTCGACTTATTGATGAAACATATCCTTAAATCATTAGTGTGAAATATATTGCGAGCTCCATCCATCTCCTTAAAAATTTTAGCTTTAAGCTATCTGATCTTGATACATTTGATTCCTTCGAATGATTTTACATATTCAGAGCTTAACCAGTCTGATAATTAACAAATTGGTACACCCTTCCAGGGTGATATCTTTGTTGAACCTTATTCCTTCACAAGAACTCAGGAGGGTTGCTACTTTCATAAATCCTTGACTTTCTGCCAAATACTGGCAACTTACAGATGATCATGAATCTATTTATTCGTTGTGTCCAATGCAACTTTCAGATCCTGAAAATTCTTCTCCTAAAATGTCTCAAACATGAATGCAAATCAAAGGGACTTTCAAGGTTGTAACGTGGCTAGGTGTATGGGTAGGAAATGGAATATATATGAAGTAGCGAAACTTAACCCGGTCTTTTATTACACAAAAACAAACAAACAACTACCAAACTAAACTACTATATACAAGATAACTAAACATTAATTCTTTTTCATTTTTCATTGCTTTTTCTCCTTTTTTTTTCAAGCAAACATACAATAAAGCATCAAACATATCTACATCATACTACTAAAACTACAACTACTAACACTATAAGACCGGGTCAAATTGGGTAAATTTTTAGGTAAGTAGCTAGGGGGTAACAAATGATAGGCTTTTAGGCACAAAATTGGGCAACTAAATGTCCAAACCCCCGCCCCTCTCGCAACCATGCTCATATATATAACTTATGAGGTCCAACCCCCCAAATTCCACACTCGCACACACTAAAGACGAGGCTACCTAGATGCCCTCATCCTTTTCGCATTCATGTCCAACTAAAGATTCAAACCGTATCAAGGCACAAGTTCTAATGCACCCCCACCCGTAGCCACTCTCATCAAAGATAAGAATTATTTATTTACAAATGTGGCTTCAACTCTCACCAAGAATAAAAGGGTATCAAGGGTTGCCGGTGCATTAATTGGGGTTAATCTAGGGTGTTCAAATTCTCACATCGTTTTGCTTGATTTAAAAAAAAAATTTCAAAATCTTCAAAAAAATTCCCCCCATCCCCACACTTGGGATACATTGACCCCAATGTATGGTTTTAGGAGGCTTTGATCGCTTAAAACTCTTTCACAACAACTGAAAGCTCTTCAACTCAAACCACAAATTTCTTTTTTTTTTTCATTTTATAACATGACACCACCAACTCGCACCAACCCAACAAAACAACACAATCAAACACCACCCAACCACCCAACCATAAACATATCAAACTAATTAAATATTCACAAGATATACAAGTAAGAAACACAACCTGACTAGTAATAGCGGGGCCCTGGAGGTCCAAAAATGGAAGACATCATGTCATTCCATTCTCCAAATGCAAATGAGCCGCTACTACTCCCACCTTGTTGTTGAGCTCCCTCTTGTTGGCGCGGATCGATCCATTGTGAATGATGGAGCGGCGGGGTCGGATATGAAACACTACCATCATACGGTGGTAGAGACACATAATCCACATGTTGTGGATCCACAACCACCGGCCGCCCGGCGTGCCAGTCTGCATGCAATCTTCTTTCTTGATCATCATGATATCGATTATTCATTTCCACTTCATGAGAATATGAGTGTGTGCGATTCCACGCCTCTTGACGATCAAGGTTTTGTTTCAAGGACCGCTCTATGCTTGCACTCATCATTGTGTTTTGATCAAATAACGTCCTCTCCGAACCCGACCATGTCTCAAAAATGGGTGCCGAAGGACGTTGATTCTCGATCACTTCTTGCGTTGTGCCTTCATAAGCCCAACCCGGCACATAGGAACGCTCCGTATAATCGTAAAAAACACCACCATAACCTCTACCATAACCCCCTTGACCTACATTCTCACCCCCATGCGGCTCGTCCGCATAATCCTCGTCACCACTTGGAGCTGCTTCCTCATCACTTTCCGGCTCATCCGGCTCACCCGGTAAAAGATCTCTTGCACCCACCTTTAGTGCTCTCCATCGCTGCCCCTCCGACTTAAGTTTATGATACCGCTCCGACTGCGTGTACGTCCAACCAATCCCCAACTTATCTAATGTAAAAGGCTGATGCCTTTTTGTTGCCCCTCTATCTTCAGACGTTATTGCCTTTTGATGTTTCATCAATCCCGTGATTATTCGGCAATACGGGACGATATCTCTTCCTAACTTGTTTCGGCAAATCCATAAGTGGTTCATGATTAGATATCGGATCGGAAAGCGCGGAGACCCATGAAGTAGCGAATAGAGGACGGGTACTTCGGGAAACCTCACTTGCTCCTTGTCCCCCTTCGCGGAATGACATTGAGAATACAGATTGCTAGCAACAATTTAGCTTCTATTTTTAAGTTCCTCTGGTATAGAATACCACTGTAAGTACCGGGCAAAAATATCGCCGCCAACATATCATTCCATCGAGCATGCTTCTCCGGTTTAACCAGAAGGTCATCAAGAGTAGGTATCATGTAATCACTAGCCGATAAACTGTCGTACTTTCCCAATTTCTTCAAGGTGTTAAAAGACATCTCTACCGGAATCCCATGCACCATACCCGTTAGCTTCATTTGTGATGGCTTTTCATATGTGTTGCACTTGAGAGTTGCCATCCATTCTTGTATTTCGGTTATGAACAAATTGTTTTTATCCTTATAATAGCAACTAAGCGCCCCCTCCCATCCTAGAGCGCGGAATTTAGCAAACACACCAAACGGGCTAAATTGAACCTCATTAACTTCTCTCTCGCAAATAAATGCGGCAGCCTTGTTTTTCAATTTATTCAAACTATCATGGTAGAGTGTCGGTTGCCACTCCTCTGCTTGGTCATCCAATGGACCCGACTCCCATTTTGGCTTTTCAGCCGGGTCCAACTCCATCTCTTCCTCACTTTCACTTTCATCCACTCGACCCAAATATTGTCTCTTTTTCGGTTGCTGTTCCGGCCGCTTGCCCTTATCTTTAGACGAAGAAGACGAACTTGCTTCGGCTTTTTCCTTTGTCCTAACCATTTTCCTACACACATTAAGGCAAGCAACACAACCAATCAAAACAAAATTAGACTCTTTTCTCCAAAATATCCCCACACTTGCTTGTTACTATGGTTGTAGATGTTAGTGAACCAAGAGTTTATAATTTTTTTCAAAAATTGGGCATGGTGTCTCTACAACGTAGAGATTCCCAAAAGTTCACTACTTTACTATCAATCCTACATCTACAAACCATAACCATGTTCAAGTAGCAAGTAACAAGTCAAAACTATGAACAAGCAAGTGGGTATAAACAAGTATCACAAATAACCTCAATCTTCACAATGCATCATCAAAATACAACAAATAAACTTCCATACCTTTACTTGAAGATGCTAGAATGCTTTTGAGACAAAAACTCCAAAAACCCCTAAAATTTTCAGACTTAGGGTTTGAAATCCGAACCCAAAAACTTTGTTTTTTCGCAAATCTCTTCTCAAAATCAGAATGTTCGTGAAAAATTAGTCAAGTTAGACCTAAATTTCACTGGATTTGGCTAGGAATTGAGAAAGATATTAAGCTTGGAAGGTTATGGAGTTTGGGGATTTTGTGGAGAAGTTGAGAGTGATAGGTGAAAAGTAATGAATGAGAAAGATAAAAGGGAATTTTGTGGATGGGGCTTGTTCACGTAATCTGATGTTATTATTTTATTTTTTTTTATTTACAAGCAGCAACCGAACCGACCCTTACATCGCCAGGAGCCACCGTAAATTACGGTGGACTTCTGGCAAACATTCCTACCGTAAACCAGGGGCATTTCACCGTAAAGCCATATCATTTTTGTTCCCCACCGTAAATTACGGTGATATCTGGGAGTTTCTGCTTCGCTGAAAATGTGATTTTTATGCATATTTTTATATTTTTTTCAGTTTTTTCGATTTTTTTGTGTTTGTTTGTTTTTTTTTTTTCAAAAACATGTAAAAATCACCCTACCCCCTCGAAAATCCCGTGTTGTCCTCAACACAATGTTAGTGCAATTCGTGACCCGAATGTCCCCACACTTGTTTCAAACACGGATTTCAAGGAAATACGATAATTGTACAAACTATACAAAACAAAACAAAACAAAATGCTACTATTTACACTACCAAACCTGGGCCTCTCACGGTTGTTCCTCATCGACCGGGCGTAAAATGTAACCCGCTTTGTCAAGCTCCAAGTTGTTGATGTCGTTCCCCTCCAAGTATGGCTTTAACCGGTGACCGTTCACCGTTTGTTGTTTAAGTGTTTGCTCGTCTTGGATGTCTACGTCACCAAACCTTCCAACTCTCCGAACGACATACGGGCCCATCCATTTACTTTTAAGCTTGCCCGCAAACATCTTAAGTCTTGAGTTGTACAACCAAACTTTTTGACCCACTTCAAACGTTTTCTTTCTCAATTTTGCATCATGTACCTTCTTGAGTTTATCTTTATAAGCCGATGCACATTCATACGCCTCATCTCGAATCTCTTCTATCTCGCTTAATTGCAACTTCCTCAACTTTCCCGCCTCGTCATAATCCGCGTTTATCGTCTTAATTGCCCAATGTGCCCGATGCGCTAACTCCATTGGCAAGTGACAACCCTTTCCATACACCATCCGGTAAGGCGTTGTGCCAATTGGAGTCTTGTAGGCCGTTCGGTATGCCCACAATGCATCGTCTAACTTACTCGACCAATCCTTCCTATCCGTTCTAACCGTCTTCATAAGAATTTCTTTAATTTGACGATTGGACACTTCGACTTGTCCACTCGTTTATGGATGGTAAGGTGTGGTAATCCGGTGATTCACACTATACCTCTTCAGCAATTTCCCAAAATTGAAGTTCTTGAAATGCGAACCACCATCGCTTATAATAACACGCGGGATACCAAAGCGAGAAAAGATGTTGGATTGAACAAATTTACAAACAACCGAATGGTCGTTTGTTCGTGTTGCAATAGCTTCAATCCACTTCGAGACGTAATCCACCGCTACCAAAATATATAGAAAGCCATTCGAATTTGGAAAGGGACCCATAAAGTCTATACCCCAAACATCGAATATTTCCACAACCAAGATTGGTTGTAATGGCATCTCATCCCTCTTCGATATGCTTCCCATCTTTTGACAATTTATGCAATTTCTAGCAAACTCACATGCATCCTTGAAAATTGTGGGCCAATAAAACCCACATGAGAGAACCCGGTAGCCTGTTTTGTGCCCACTAAAGTGACCTCCACATGCGGATGAATGAGCATGGGTCAGAATTTCCAACACTTCCGTCTCGGGCACACACCTCCGAATAACTTGATCCGGCCCAATCTTGAAAAGATCCGGTTCATCCCAAATGTATTGCTTCACTTGGACCATAAATTGTTGTCTTCGCTTCTTGGTCCAATGACGTGGAATGGCACCCGTGGCTAAGTAATTTACGTAATGGGCATACCACGGTGCAACAAAGGTGGAAACGGCTAAGAGTTGCTCGTCGGGAAACGTTTCATTTATTTCACTATCATCGTCGATCCCTTCCACCGGAATCCGAGACAAGTGATCCGCCACTACGTTCTCACTTCCCTTTTTGTCTCGGATCTCTAAATCGAACTCTTGTAATAACAACACCCACCTAATTAAGCGGGGCTTCGCATCCTTCTTCTCCATCAAATATCGGACCGCACTATGATCCGAATAAACCACCACTTTCCTCCCCCAAATATAAGCACGAAACTTATCCAAAGCATACACCACCGCTAATAACTCCTTTTCGGTTGTGGTGTAATTGAGTTGCGCTTCAGATAAAGTTTTGCTTGCATAGTAAATCACACCGGTTTTTTATCAACCCGTTGACCCAAAACTGCACCAATAGTGGTGTCGCTTGCATCACACATTATCTCGAACGGCTTTGACCAATCCGGTGGTTGCAAAATAGGAGCTTTGACCAAGTGTTCCTTCAAAACAGTGAAAGCTTGCATACACTCGTTAGTAAAATCAAATGGGACATCTTTTAATAACAAGTTGCATAAAGGTTTGGTGATAACACTAAAGCCTTTTATGAAACGTCTATAGAAACCCGCATGTCCCAAAAATGACCTTACACCCTTAACATTTTTCGGAGGTGGCAAAGATGCTATTACCCGTATTTTCGCCTTATCCACCTCCATTCCCCTTTCAGAAATTACATGACCCAACACAATGCCCTCTTGCACCATGAAATGACTTTTCTCCCAACTTAACACTAAATTTTTCTCAACACATCTTTTTAAAACTTTTTGTAATTCGTTGAGACAAGATTCGAAACTAGTGCCAAAAATGGAAAAGTCATCCATAAATACTTCAAGCGACTCTCCAACCATGTCCGAGAAAATACTCATCATACATCGTTGGAAAGTTGCCGGTGCATTGCACAAGCCAAATGGCATTCGCCGAAAAGCAAAAGTGCCATATGGACAAGTGAAGGTGGTCTTGTGTTGGTCATCCGGGTGTATTGCTATTTGATTGTAACCCGAATACCCGTCCAAAAAGCAGTAATATTTTTGACCCGATAATTTTTCAATGATTTGGTCAATAAAAGGTAGCGGGAAATGGTCCTTAGAAGTGGCGGCATTCAATTTTCGGTAGTCAATACATACACGCCACCCGGTAACCGGTCGGGTGGCAATTTGTTCACCACTTTCATCCTTGACTACTTGAATGCCGGCCTTCTTAGGCACAACTTGGGTGGGACTCACCCAAGCACTATCCGAAATCGGATAGATGATTCCCGCATCCAACCATTTGTTTACTTCCTTTTTTACTACCTCCCTTAGGTTCGGATTCAATCGCCTTTGAGCTTCTCATGTCGGTTTGGCATCTTCGGTGGTAATGATTTTGTGCATGACAATAGATGGACTAATTCCTTTGAGATCGGCAATCGTCCATCCGATAGCTCCCTTGTTCTCCTTTAAAACTTCCAACAACGCTTGCTCTTGTGCCAACTCTAAATTAGAGGCAATAATGACCGGTAAAGTGTCATTATCCCCTAAAAACGCATACTTCAAGTGGCTCGGCAAGTCTTTAAGTTCCAACTTTGGTGGTTCCTCTAACGATGGTTTAGTACCCGAGTTTATTTCCGCCGGTAAGCCTTCAAATTGATGAGTCCATGGCGGTCGACCTTCCTTCAAGGCCATAGCATCTTGTTTTTTCTCTTCAACCCGGAGTGCATAAGCATGTACCTGTTCAGAAAAATCACACAGGCAAACATCCAAACCATCCTCCTCATACTCATACGGGTTGCATCCGTCAACTATATCTGCCATGAAACACTCATCAACACCATTAGCATTAGAATTGTTAGTAAAAACATTCAAACGCATTTTTTGATTTCCAAAAGTCATATCGACTGTACCAAATCTACAATCGATTACTGCATGTGCGGTGCTAAAAAATGGCCGACCCAAAATTACATTTTGTTGTTGCTTTGGGTCCGCCGATGAGTAGTCCAAGACTAAAAAATCAACCGGGTAATAAAATTCATCAATTTTAACAATTACATTTTGAACCATCCCTCGAGGTAGCTTATGAGACAAATCGGCCAAAACAACCGTTGTCTCCACCCTTGCTAACGGACCAAAATCATATTGGTCATATAAGCCCCCCGGTAAAATACTAACTCCGGCTCCAAGATCTAGCAACGCCTTAGCCATTTGAAAATTACCAACTTGTATGTTAATCAATGGCGTGCCCGGATCTTGGAGCTTAGGAGGAAGCTCCCCATTTAAGACTGCACTTACTTGCCCGGTTAAGTCCACCCGCTTAGGCATTTTCTTCTTTTGTTGCCTCTTTTGTGTACACAATTCTTTTAGAAATTTTGCATAGGCGGGTACTTGTTTTATTGCATCAAGGAGTGGAAGATTAATTTTAACTAGTTTAAACATGTCCCACAACTCTTCTTTTTGGGGACCTTTTGGTGCAATAAATTTTTTTCTACCCGGGTCAAGTAAGGCCGATGGAAACGGGACTTGACTTGGTTCACCCTCAACTTTTTCATTCTTTTCGTTTTCACCCAATCCCGGTTTGTTAACATTTGTTTCTTTAGGTTTAACCGGTGAAACTTCATCATCACTATCATTACCCGTGATGTCCTCAACTACCCCCTCAACCAATTCGGGTGATAAATTGGCTTTAAATTCTTTCCCCCTTCGTAACACACTAACATGATGAACATTAACATTACCTCGTGACGAACCGTGTGATGGATTTACCTTGGTGTCGCTAGGAAGTTGACCCTTGTTTTTCTTCAACTCCGCCACATCGGTTGCCAATTGACCCATTTGGGTTGTTAATGATTGGATGCTTTTGTCACGAACCTCATCCTTTTGCATTCGAACTTCATCGAGTTGGTTCCGTTTTTGCATCTCCACTTGCATGCTTTTTAACATGTCCATCATCTCATTTCCACCCAAAGACCCCCCTTGTTCTTGAGCCGCTTGATATTGCTTTTGATACCCTTGGTTGTTCCCACCTCGATATCCACTTTGATTGTTGTAAGGTTGGCGCGAACCAAAGTTACCTTGGCTACCTTGAAAGTTCGGGTTAGCTTGATTAGAAGGGTTCCCATACCGAAAATTTGGGTGGTTCCTCAATCCGGGGTGGTAAGTATTCAAATTCATGTTGTTGTAATTTCTACCACCCCCTCCTTGACCTTGAACCGCATGAACTTCTTCATATTGCCCTTCCACCAATCCTTGGCAATTTTCAGCCGCATGACCTATTTCATTACACAAGGCACAAACATCATAAATTTGATTAGTAGTTTGAACATTACCATCATCTATTGCGTGCACTTGAGGTCGGGCAATGGCTGGTCGCGCTCTCCTCGATGCTTGAGCTTTTCTTTTTGATGTAATTGCCATGTTTTCCAAAAACTCCCAATCATCGTTCTCGTAGTTTGTACCAAAAGTCCCACCGGTAATGGACATTAAATCACGAGCGTCTTCGGCACTCAACCCCTCATGGAAGGCATTCATCAACTCCCAAAGTTCAATCCCATGGTGAGGGCAATTTTTAATCATCATGTTAAAACGCTCAAATGCCTCATGGAACATTTCACCATGTTGTTGTTGAAAACTCCTCAACCCCTTTCTAGCATCATTAGTCTTTTGGGCAGTGTAAAATTCGTCTAGGAAAATTTGTTGCATTTCCGCCCAAGTATAAATAGATGCCGAAGGCAAAGTGTAGAACCACTTCTTTACCTTATCCTCTAAAGAAAACTGAAACAAAACTAACTTGACATCGTCGGCCGAAAAACCTTGACTCCCAAGAGTATTGCAAATTTAGTCATAGGCCTCCAAATGGAAATACGGTTCCTCCGTTGCTAGCCCTTTATATTTCGGCAAACTTTGCAAAGAATTTGTTCTCACTTCAAAGGTCCTCCCTTGATCATTATGAGGAATAACTACCGGTGAGGGATTTTGAGTGATTACCGGCCTAAAATGCGCTTCAATTCCTCTCGCATGTTCTCTAAAATGCCTTCTTGGCACCCCCAACCTAACCCTTGGTCGAATAGGACCCATTGGCCTTGGTATAGGCCCTTGTGGTACATGTGGTTGAAATTGTTGTTGTGGCATCGGTTGGTGTTGAATCGGCCTTTGGAATTGTGGTTGTACGTTTTGCGGTCGAACTTGTTGCAATGGAATAGGGCGTTGCACTTGTAGCCCTTGTGGTCTTGGCCGAATATGTTGTGGTAGGAGTTGTTGTTGTGGCATCCCACCTACACCTGCCATCCCTTGAGATTGGCTTTGCACATAACCGAAATATCCTTGACCACCATAACTCCCATAAGCATACCCGTCTTCCTTATAGCCCTCAAAATCTTTGTATCCTTCCTCATATCCATCTCCCCCTATTCCCAAAGTTTGCCCAAATGGAATGGTCAAGTATTGAAAACCCAACTGGTTTGATGGTCTAAATGTAGAGGTAGTATGGCCAACAGTTGAACCTTGTGGTACTGTATAGTTTGAGGATGATTGCCCTGAAACTGGGAAGAAATGAGTGAGTGGTGGAATTGTAGTAGATGGGCTAAAAGTAAGACTAGGTTCAACTTGAGTAGTGATCGGTTGTGTGGTGTTGGTTGGTGTAGTGTCATGAGGTGGAGTAGGAATTGTAGTGGTATTAGGTATGGTTGTGTTTGGTGATGGGTGTGTGGAAGTAGGTATAAATGATGAGGTCGTTTGACCCATTGTGGGTGGTAATTGAGACTCTTGCATGATGTTTCATGGTGTGATGGGTGATGTAGGTGAACCAACAATTCTGTTTTCTCTTACTAAAACACGATTTTGCCTTAATGTTCTTTCAATCTCTGGATCAAATGACAATGGTGACGCTTTGTGAGAGCCTCTAGTATGCATGAACCTGTAGAACCTGCACACTAAACACACCAGTGTAAACCCGAAAATAACAAAGCAAAACTAACAAACTGACACACGTTGCGCACTACTCCCCGGCAACGGCGCCAAAATTTGACGTGATTGTCGTGGTCACGCAAATTAAATCCCAATAACAACTATAGATAGTGGTAAATGGGTATCGAACTCAGGGAGTATGTGGAAAATATGTCGATTATATAGCTTTGCGATTATACTACAATTAACCTAATTTGCAAAAAGTAAAGATCAATAATTTGGATTGTTTGGTTTTAAACTAAGATTAACTAAATAACTTCAAATCAAATGTTGGTTGTAAAGCAGATTAGGAGAAAACAGTGACCATCTTAGGATTCAGTTTCTTTTAACAATTGTGTGAAATTCCAACTAGAAAGAGTTACATAGACATAACTCGTGCATAAATAATCGAAGTGATAAAAGGGAACAAAGTACTCGGATTTTATAAACGCGAGGTTGTTTCCCGATGATCAATTAATCAATAACCAACCCTAACCCTTCCCGTGATATCTCGATTGCCAACGGCACCAAGAACGTACGATTAAGACTAGAAATTGCACTATCAATTAACAAGCTACAAACAATTATGCATACACCATGATAATCAAGCAAACACAAGTTATCATTCTAGAAATTCAAAAATAAACACACAAAAGTTCAAGAGAAACCTTCACCTAAGATGATCACCGAAATTTTTAGCCACACATAGCTTGGTGAATCATCATAGCAACAAGTTCAATGTTCATACGAATCAAAATCACAAACCGAATGTTAGAAATTGTTTAGAACCAAGCAAGAACAGCCAAATTCGCCCCTAGTCTGTTCCCAAACCGTCCAATGATGAGATAATCCCAAAAGCCACCCACAAACTGATTTAATGATGGCAGTTACGGTTCTGTCGCAGCCTCCACCGTAAATTACGGTATCACCGTAATTTACGGTGGACCAAAAGTTGTTACGGTGCTTTTTTCCTGTCTTACGGTGGAGATCTGGTTGTTTTTCAGGGCCACCGTAAATTACGGTGGCACCCTGAATATTGTGCTTTGTTTCCTCTTTCATTCCATGCACGACCCGTTCAACTCCAAACCGTCCAAAGCTGCGTTTTATCCTGTTTTAGCTCCCGAACCGCACCTGACACATAAGCAACCGTAGTTATCTAATTCAAGATAATTACATGATTAAATGAAGGATAATTTCGTCTTTTAACATCATTAAGGGTTGTCCTATGGACCACCCGTCACATATTATGTTTAAAACCCATTTCAAGTGTTAAAAGGGCATTATCGTCTTTTAATAACATTATACAAGAACATGTGCATAAACTCAGTATGTAATCTGACTTGACATCCCAAATAATCTTAAATATGATATTATATCAGTAGGTAATGAGTTTTTCCAAGAAATTATGTTTAAAACTCATTTTAGATGTAAAAGGGCATTTAGTCCTTTTAAAAGCATGATTTACGATTAATTAGGTAATCTCAGTTTATGACCAGATTATAAACATCAAAATATGCTAAACATGTTAACATATCAGAATATAATTCATTTGCATGCTCATTTATATTTAAAACCTCATTTTTAAATAAGGGCAATTTAGTCAACACTTAAGCATAATAACGGAACTTAGCAAATGAACTCATATTACTATATGACCATGTAATATAACCTCAGAGAGTTATACTATAATATAATATGGTCACAAAGGAACCTTAAAACAAAATGAAACAATATAATTCGGGTCAGAACTGAAAGTCAAAGCATAAGTCAAACTTCGCGACTTTCAGTTGCGAACCGACCTTAAACCTAGAATTGCCAGGTTGAACATGTTTATACATGTTCTAATAACTGTTACCGAGTTATTAAAGTGACAAAACATAATTTATAACACCCACATTATCCGTTATGAATTATTTTAAAAACTGACCCGTTTGACTTTTTAAATTAATAACTTTGACCCGACAATTGACGAAGTAAACGTGATTATTAGGAGGTGCCCTTTTGAGGGATTATCACATACCTAATTACGATCACGTAGCCATGTTCGCCTCGAAAAATGGCTGGACCATAATGGTCTAAACCGAAAGTCAAAGCTTTTATCGAAAAAGTTTTAAAAGCCTAAAAACTTAAAAGAAGAGGCTAACAACACTTACACAAGGTCCTAGCTCGACTTTGAACTCAGGTGGGAGTCTATTATAAGCAGGAATCACCAAGAAAGCAAGATAAGAGTGAAATTAAGAGGTATAAGGAAAATGGATGGATGAACACTCCTATTTATAGTGTTTTGGGATGAGCTTGGATGATGCCAAGTGTTTAGGGAGCTCCCAAGATTGTTCCAAGTGTCATAGCAGGTTATAAAAACCATTAATAAGCTCATGGTTCTATTTGAGAGTGCAAGGTGGTATGAGTGGGGAGCAAGGCTGCATGCTGGCAGTTGTCCAGCTATTTCAGCGCTGGGGTCTCTCTCGCGGCACGCGACGAGAGAGAAGGGTCTGTCGCGGCCCGCGAGCCACTCCAAACTTAGCCAAACTTGTTTAAAGTTTGGCAATTTCAGTCCCTGGACCTTTAATCCCATTTTAATTTTTGTTTTTAGCACTTTTGGCCCTTCAAGTTAGGTTTTACGTATTCATGGATGTTAGTGCATTTATGTCTATCGCCTACGTCTATCCAGTTCGTAGCTGAAACTTAAGAAAACAAGTCTTTTAGTGTTATATTTAGAGTAAAAGGCAAGGTGGCATTTATGTAATTAATGAGAACTCTCATTAAACCCCTTGGCCTATAAATAGGAAGCTTATGTCTTATATTTAGAACTTTTGCCACATTTAAGACTTGGAGAGCTAGGAGCTAGAGAGAGAAATGCAAAAGGTGATTCAAGGTTCTTTGTACGTTTTCACATTTCTAATCGAATCACAGATTGAGTACGGTTCTCGTGTTCGGTCCACGCACGTGTACGGATTCCGCACGTCACACGTGTCGATACGCAATCATTACGGAGTCGAAAACCGATCCTACAAGTGGAATCAGAGCAGGAGCTCGATTGCACGGATCAAACACACAAAATCGCACGAGATTTCATCATATTCAGAGTCAAAATCACATCAGATTTGTCAACTTTTTCATTCTACTCATCTTCTTCACGTTTCTAACTGAAAAACACCAAATTAAACGAGATTTTACGGTTAAAAATTGCTGATTTTTGGATATGTTGTGCGAAAATAGTTGATCTACAAGCCTACAAAATTTCAGATCATAATTCCAAGTAATCTAAGAGAAATCTTGAATTTTCTTTTCGAACACGTTACAAAGAAAATGATAACTGTTGCTATTGTTCTTGATGATTTTCACCGATCGGATAGCTATCCGATCGAGTGACTATCCGATCCAAGAAACATTATTCATTCATCATTGATCAAAGTGTCGGATAGCCAATCGATCGATTGACCATCCGATCTAAAAGTTCAATTGTTTCAGTTACACTTAAAGTTACTCGATCCAAATCAAATTGTTGCGATCCAATTATCGAGTGGCTACTCGAACGATTAACCATTCGTTCCATATGCTTTAAACTCAGCTTTGTTTAACATAAGTGTTCAAGTATCGAGTGACTAATCGAACGATTAGCCATCCGATCCTAAACATTTTATTTGTATTGTGGTTCAGGTGTCGAACGGCCAGTCGATTCATAGCATTGAGTGTCAATCATCGAATAACTAATCGATCAGATCACCATCCAATCCGAGTTAAAGTGTAAAGATATTTTTCCAAAGTATCGAGTGGCAACTCGAACGATTCGCCATCCGATCATAATCATTTTATTGGTTTCACAGGTCCAAGGGTCGATTGGCTAATCGATCGGATCACTATCCGATCCAAAGCATATTGACCAACTGTCAATTGACCAATCGACCGAATACTCATTCGATCCTAAGACATCCTTCATCAAAATTCTGTTGACTATCATTAACTTTCATTGATCTCACTTAATCGGATACATATCCGATCCAACTGTTAGTTCGTTCTAAACTAATCATTTGTTTGATCGTTTTCAGGTGAACCGAGGTGATAAACAAGGCGATAAACGAGAAACATCATGGGTGAAGAATTTTACAACACTTTGTACAAAGCGTTCACGTTAGAATCCTCGGAAACTTCAACCGTTACACCAAAAACCATAACAAAAGCAATCAACGATAATATTAAACATGATAATTTTTATGGGACTTATTCGAAACCACCAAAGCTTGAAAGTATTGAAGATTACACATGGTGGAAAGAACGGTTCATCAACTGGGCTAAAGCTTACGCACATGAAAGCTGGTTTTGCATGGAGTTTGGATACGATAGACCTGTCAATGACAAAAATGAAGAAATTCCACTCAAAAGCTTATCCGTTGAAGACAAAAAGAACTTCTCATATGAACAAAGAATGATTGCTCTAATCCAACAGTCGATTAGAGATGATATTTTTGCATTACTTGTTCATGATGGTTCTTCAAAATCGGTTTGGGAAGCTTTAAGGGTTAAAGCTGAGGGTGGTAAACAGATTAAAAAGAATAAAATTGCTTTACTAAAAAAGGAATTTGATCTGTTTGACAGCTTAAAAGGAGAGTCGGTGAGACAAATGATTGAACGATTTTGTCATTTAAAAATTGAGCTTGATAGATTTGGAATTGTAAAAACACGTGAGGAAATCATTGATAAAATCATTGAAGCATTACCACGAGCTGATCAGTGGCAAACATTCGTGTTTATTCTGAAAAATGATGTATTGTTTGACACAATTACTCTTGATGTTTTAATAGAAAAGATAGAAAGTCATGAGCTTGAATTGCAAAAACAAAGCAAGATGAGCAGTTCTTCGCATCACCAGAATATCGGTCTTTACTACAAGGGCAATGTACCTTCGGTGACAGTCAGTGAATCACCAAAGACTGCATACAGTGTTGAAAAGACGTAAGACCCACAGAAAAGCTCATCAAGCCACGATCCAGGATATCATTCATCATCAAACTCTGAAGAACCTGAAGAGATTCTCTGCAACATCGCTTTAAAGCTAAAGAAGTCTTTGTCAATGAACATCAATGCTGCTAAACAACAAATGAGTCTTCTGGGATCCATTCTAGAATCATACGAGGATCTGGTAGCTGGGAAAATTGGAAATTCTGAACTGACAAAGGAAGATTATGACCAGATCGATCCAGAAGAGATGGAACTCATTGATCTTAGATGGTGTTTAGCAAGCTGCATTCGAAGAGCTCAGCGATTCATGGATATTACTGGCAGACAATCAATCTGTGGACCAGCAACAAAGCTGGGATTCGACAAATCAAAAGTGACCTGCTTCAAATGCAAGCAAAAGGGTCATTTCAAAAGTGAATGCAGAAACTCTGTTGTTGAAGAAACTGCCAATCCATTCAAAGAAGATTACTATCAAAAGGCAACCTATCACAAGAACAGAGAGGAACCATCTAGGTTGAAACAAATTGAAGACAATCTTGAGAAAGAGAAGTCAAGAGCTTGTGTTGTGATTCAAGATGATGAAGGGTTTGACTGGAGCGAATTCCTTCCAGAAGATGATCTTATTGATGATCGGTTCACAGCTCATGGCAGAACTATATCATCAAAGAGTAAACATCGTGCATTTGTTGCTGAGATAAAAGAGAAAACGAGAGAAGAAATTCTGAAGGAGAAAACATACAGAGAGAGGTGTATTGCAGGATATCGAATTGAATAGATGGAGAAGGAATATGAAGAGGCTAGGAATTACAAAAGATGGGACAAGAAGCGAGAGTGTTATATCAATAGCAAAGGTGAACCAGTTGTTAATCCAAAAGAAGTGGTTTTTGATGATGTTCTTGCAGTAATTCCTCTATCCGGCGAGTACTACTCAAATGTTGAAAAAGATAAACACTATAAGAAAAAGCTGGATAAAATCATCAGAGATGTCATGACGGCAAGTTTGAAAAAGAGGGATGAAGAAAGAATGAAAAAGAATGTTGAAGAATTAGTTGATGATTTGAAAAAGGTTGCTGAAAAGGAGAAGGTGGAAGATGAGAAAGAAGAAGAGAAGGTGATAAAAGAAGTTGTTGAAGAAAAAGCTGTTATTAAAGAACAGCAAATTGAAGAAGAGTTGAAGAAGAAAGAAGAAAATGAAGTGAAGGTTGAAAGTTCAGTTGAAGCAAATGATGATAGTGCTGGTGTTGTCAAGGAACAGAAGAAGAATGAAGCTGATCAGACATAGACGGAAGCGAAAGCCGAAGTGCCAATCACTGAGGTAAATACTTCAACTGATTCTGAATAGTGCAAGAAATGCATGCAAACGTGCAGTGCTTGTACTGAAAAAGATGAAAAATTCAGAACAAGAGACTTAGAATTCACTAAAATCAAAAAAGTTTTCAAAGAAAAATGCAAAGAGATGTTAGAAAACGAAAAAGTTTTGAAAGATAATGATGAAAAACAAACACAAAAATGCAAGCTTTTGGAAAAAGAAAATGAAAGTTTGAAAGAAAGGGTTTCGAAAATGACAAAAGAATGTTTGCAAAAAGAAAATTCGTTTCAAGAAATGAAAAAGGAGTATGATTCAATTAAATTGGCCCATCACATTACAAAATAGTCATATGAAGATGTGAAAAGTCAAATGAAACTTGTTCAATCAAGATTGAAATATTGTTCTGAAACAACTGATACGCTTAATCGACAGTATTCAATAAAGCAACAAGTTGTAAACTCTTACATTGAGGATGTTGCTAAGCTAAAGCGTCAAATAGCTGATTTAGAACAAGATAACAACAAGTTACATAGCTATCACGCTTCATCATATATGCTTGAACGTATTTTCAACATAAAACTGGGTGATGATGATTCTGAGAAAAACAAGAAAGGTATTGGCTCAGAGTTTCATCAAGTTCCACCACCGGAAAAATTCGCATTTTATGATGATGAGAAGGTCGAAAAAACTTTCAACATGGTTGATCAATTGCCAGAAAACATTGACATAACCTATTCCAAATCTGATGATTCTAGTGATTCAGAGGTGGTAGGTAAGGTCGTTGAAAGTGTCTTGAAAGAAGAGTCGGTTGATACAGGTAAATCTGAATCACAGGATGAAAATGAAGGTAGTTTTCATGAAGGTTATCTGAAAAACTCAAGATCAGAGAAAAATGCGAATGATGATTCGAAAGGATTGGTTTATACCATGATTGGATCGGACAAATTATTCTCAGATCTTGAAGTCCCGATTCAGAATGTGATTTCAGAAAAGATTGATAAAGTTTTCAAGATGATTGAGATTGAAAAATCCGAAATTTCAAAGTTTGCTGGAAAGAGTCACAAAACTTTTTATAACAAACCTGGTTACAAAAAGAAAAACATGAAGGTTGGGTTGGGTTATAAAAGGAAACAAAATTGGAAAAGAAATGAAAATCCAAATTATCAACAAAAGATGAATTTTGTTCACGGAACAAGTTCCGAGGAAGAGAAAGAACTCCAATTTAGACGACAGTCTAATGAAGAGTTCTATGCTCAGAAAAAGCAACAACAACAGGTCAAAGATGTGTCCAAGAGAACATGTTTTAAATGTGATCAAACTGGACATCTTGTACGCAAGTGTCCAAATCTGAAACCTGTTGATATTGAGACGACAAAGAAGTCCGATGATGTTGAAAAACAAAAATCCGAGGATGTGAAACAACGTTCAACCAGATTTGATCCAAAACAAACTTGGAGGTACAACACAAAAAAGTTTGCTTCGAATCAAACTTGGAAATCAAATCCAAATAGGTTTGATTCAAGACAAGCCTGGAATTCTCACATACCTAGATTAAGAACAACACAAAGTTGGAAAACAACTATCGATGCAACGAAACCAAATCAGTTTTGGAAAACAAAAGTTGTTGAAAATCAAAACACTCAAAATGATTCACATTTTTACAAAAGAGTGGTTCAAAAGGACAATCTTGGGTGGTTAAGAAACAAGTGACTTCTGTGAATGACGAAAAAGTTGAAGTCAAAAATGAAAAAGTTTGTCCTCAAAATAACAAAGATTTTCCAAGATTGAATGAAACTTATTGTATTGAAATGCCTAACGTCAAATAGTCCTGGGCTAACTTGTTCAAGTAATTGAATAGTTTGAATGTGCAGGTGCTTCTGAAGAAAATGGAATGTCAGTTAGAGGAATGTCGGAGCAGCCTGGCACGAAAGGAGAAGGCTGCTGAACCCTGCAACTAAAACCAGGAGTTTGTTTGATTTCTGTACATAAATAAACAATATTTCAAAAACCCTAAAAACTGAAAAATTTGAAAAATCAAAAATATGTTTGTTTTTTTTTAAATTTTGTCAAAAATTCAAAAATCCAAAAAATATGTTGAGTGAATATGCCGAAACCCTCACGACTGAACAAACATGATTAATTTCACAAGATTGAAAAACGGTTTTCAAACTGTAAAATATCAATGTGTTGTAAATCATGGGGGTACATTATATTTTCTGCAAATCAGTGCATGTGAAACAGAAAATGGATGGCGAGACAAAGCTATCAGTATCGGGTTGTCAAATTTTCTTTAAATGGTTTTGAATTTTAGGGGGAGTAAGAAATTGTCAGAAAATCCAAATACATTTGAAATTTTGAAAAAGCCAAAAACATGATAAAATTCAAAAATAGTTTTGTGTAAAAAGAGGAAATGATAGTACATCAGTTAGACAATCACAGTACGCTAAAGAATTGGAAAGTTAAAATGTTATAAACGGTCTCACTGATGATATGCCAGTAGGTTTTTACACGCTTAGTAGATTGTTTTCGAGATATAAACCTAAATATCAAATACTTACTTATCTCGTGGGGAACATCTCTCGGATATATGGGTAACCCCCGAAATCTTGTTTGAAAGATTGCCTGATTCTGAGATACTAGGTCTTTATACTGTTTAATATCTGGGGTATTATACCTGGTCTTCTGATATTGCGGAAGCAATGACCTAGACCTCGTATAATACTTTATGCACTTTTAAAAGCTTACACTCTGCATAAAAATTGAAAAATATCGATAGATATGAATCCATTGCAGTTGAAGAAAAGATTCCCTAAAGGGAACACACCTAAAGTCGAGCCTTCATCTCTTTGACTGAACGGAAGTTCATACCTGAGCTCTCAAGGTCTCGCACTAACCCAGATTACAGATATCAAATTGGTATACTCACCTGTAAGACTGAATCTAGGGAATTTTGATACGGGAGTATATTTTGAGGTGGGACACGCGAATAAGTTTAAGTCCTTAAAACACTAATCCGTATCTCGAATCAGTTGAACTTTGTGTGAAAATTTAAGTGGATCAGTATACTGACAATCTAAGTGAATCGTTTAGAACTTAAAGTGTTTAAAGCTCAACGGTGCTAGCGATTTGTCATAAACAGATATGATCCTCTGACGCGAACTCAAACAAAAATATTGTTTGTAAATATTTTTGTAAATATTTCTTTACTTCTTTTTGTTTCAGATAAATACAAAAAGATTTTGATTTCTACTTTATTTTCGACAACCAATGTCTGAAAGCCGAGTTTCAAAATCTAAAGTATGCTGATCGTGTTTCTGAAAATAAACAAGTTCATTAATTTGAAACTTGAAGTTTTTACTCAAAAAACAAAAACAGTTTGTGATATCTCCAAGGTCATTAATTTGGACTTGGATGATAAACTGTGAGGAATTTGGATGCTTAAATTGTTAAAATCTGTTGTAAAGAGCTAGATTTCGTTGTTGGATACTTAATACTGCCAAATCTTTGAAGATTGATTGATAGGGGGAGAAAATCAAGTATTCCTGGATATATTCATATTATTATATTATTTAGAGCCAGGATCTTGATTAAAAGTTTTTAAGAGCCAGGTCAACATTCCTGGACAATTGTAAATGCTTTCACTGTCGTATATTTGAAATATTTCAGCATTATGCTAAGAGAGCCAGGTCAATGTTTGACTTCATTAGGGTTTAGTACACGTGTCAACACATTATTGGACATGATTTTACGAGGTATTACATCCTCACCCCCTTAAAAAAATATCGACCTCGAGATTTACTGAAATAAGTGGGGGTACTTCTGTCGCATAGTGGACTCGACCTCCCACGTATACTCGGGGCCTCTACGGGCATCCCATTTGACCTTTACAATAGGCACATGTTTCCTTCGAAGCTTCTTAACCTGCCAATCCTCGATCGATATCAGTCTTTCAACAAACCACAGGTTTTCATCTATCTGCACGTCTTTATGAGACATTACTAGCGACTCATTGGCTAGACATTTCTTTAAATTGCAGATGTGGAACACATTGTGAATTCCACTAAACTCCTCAGGCAAGTTTAATTTATATGCTACAGACCCGACACATTCGATGATTTCGAATGGTCCAATATATCTCGAGCTTAACTTGCCCTTTTTACCAAAACGCATCACCCTCTTCCAGGGTGATACTTTCAGCATGACCTTGTCCCCTACCCGGAACTTTAGAGGTTTGCGCCTCTTGTCTGCGTAGCTCTTCTGCCTATCCCTGGCAGCTTTCAGACGATCACGGATTTATATAATCTTGTCAGTCATCTCTAGGACTATCTTAGGTCCTGATAGTTAGGCCTCACCAACTTCTGCCCAACAAACGGTCGTTCTACACTTTCTCCCATACAAGGCCTCGAAAGGCGCAACCATTATGCTTGTATGATAGCTGTTATTATAGGAGAATTCAATTAGGGGGAGATGGTCATCCCAGCTACCACCCAAGTCAATAACACATGCACGAAGCATGTCTTCCAACGTTTGAATAGTACGCTCACTTTGTCCTTTCGTCTGAGGATGATAAGCCGTACAGAAATTCAAACGAGTGCCCAAAGACTGCTGGAAACTTTTCCAAAAGTGAGAAGTGTATCTAGTATCTCTATTGGATACAATAGATACTGGCACTCCGTGGAGGGACACAATCTCGTCCACATATAACTTTGCTAATTTCTTGGAGCTATGAGTCTCCTTTATGGGTAAGAAATGAGCTGACTTAGCCAGTCTGTCAACGATAACCCATATTGTATCATTAGCATGCCTAGTTTTAGGGAACTTGGTTATATAATCCATAGTTACCATTTCCCGTTTCCACGTGGGAATTTCTAGTTGTTGTAGCAGTCCTGACGGCTTTAACCTGCGAACACGTCAGACACTTAGCTACATGTGTGGCTATGGATTTCTTCAAACCCATCCACCAATAATTTGCCTAAAATCTTGATACATTTTGTCACCTCCAGGGTGAACTGAATATTTAGAGTTATGGGCTTCCTGGAGGATTAAATCTCTAAGTCCTCCATAATTAGGAACCCAGATTCGACCATTGAATTTGAGGATTCCATCATTCCCAGGTGACAACTGATCAACAGTTCCACCCAGTCCTTCACTGGGAAGGTTTGCTTCCAACATAGCTTCTTTCTACGCAGTTAACACCTTTTCATTTAAGATGTTCTTAAGCTCGATGATTTTAGCATTGATCTATATAGGCTTAACTCTTTCTTTGCGGCTCAGCGCATCATCGACTACATTCGCTTTGCCAGGATGGTTGCGAATCTCGCAATCATAATCATTCAATGTCTCCATCCATCTGCGTTGTCGCATGTTCAAATCTTTCTGATTAAATAGGTGTTGTAGACTTTTATGATCAGTGTATATAATACACTTTGTTCCATATAGATAGTGTCTCCATAACTTTAGTGCAAATACAACGGCACCCAATTCCAAGTCGTGGGTGGTGTAATTTCTTTCATGCACCTTTAGTTGTCGTGATGCGTAGGCAATCACTTTGTCCCTTTGCACAAGCACACAGCCCTTGCTAGTGTGCGAAGCATCACAGTAGACAACAAATTCTTCTACGCCTTCTGGCAAAGTCAACACAGGAGCATTACTTAACTTGTGCTTGAGAATCTCAAAAGATTCTTGCTGTTTATGACCCCAAATAAATTTAACATTCTTGTGTGTCAAGGTAGTCAAAGGAGTGGCTACCCTTGAAAAGTTCTCAATGAACCTCCTATAGCAACCAGCCAGACCTAAGAAACTACGAATCTCAGAAGGTGTCTTAGGCGCTTCCTAGTTCATGATTGCTTCTATCTTAGCGGGATCCACTTGGATACCACGCTCACTTACAACATGTCCAAGGAATTGGACTTCGCGAAGCCAGAATTTGCATTTGGAAATTTTCGCATAAAGCTTCTCCTCTTGTAAAAGCTCTAAGATACACCGAAGATGTTTCTCGTGATCAGCTTGATTCCGAGAGTAGATAAGTATGTCTTCTATGAAGACGATGATAAACTTATCTAAGTACGGCTTGCAGACTCTATTCATGAGATCCATGAATGCTGCAGGTACATTAGTGAGCCCGAAAGGCATCACTAAGAATTCATAATGGCCGTATTTGGTTTTAAATGCGGTCTTGGGCACATCTTCAGTTCTAACTTTGAGTTGATGATACCCCGACCTTAAATCAATCTTCGAGAAGAAACTTACCCCTTGTAGTTGCTCAAACAGATCGTCGATCATGGGCAAAGGGTAACGATTCTTGATCCTTACTTTGTTTAATTCACGGTAGTCAATGCATAGACGCATTGAACCATCCTTCTTCTTTAAAAACAAAATCGGTGCGCCCCAAGGCGACGAGCTGGGCTGTATAAAGCCATTCTCCAAAAGTTCATCTAATTGGGCTCTTAGTTCTTTCATTTCAGTCGGCTCTTAGTGCGTATCTCCCTGAATGGTGATCGTCTCACCAGAAGGGGTTTTAATGTCGACGAGTTTCTTATCACATGCGATACGGGCTTGGTTATGTGATAACCAATCCATAACCAGAACTACATCAAACCCCGCCAATTTCATTGGTAGAAGAGATAACGGAATAGAATGATTCTTGATGGATATAGAAACCCATCAAGAATGGAAGAAGCAGTTTCTATGGTACCATCAGCAAGCTCTACCTCATATTTAATATCTAGAGTTCTTATGGGCAGATTTAATAGTTTACTAAACTTAAGATCAACAAAAGATTTATCTGCACCTGAATAGAATAAGACTCTAGCATAAACATCGTTAATGGGTAAGGTACCTGTTATAACATTGTCATCACTCGCCGCCTCCTTAACGTTTATTTGGAATGCCCTTACATTCCCTTTCTTAGCCTCATCAGGCTTCTTCACATTCTTAGGGCAATTTGTTTTTATGTGTCTTTTTTCATTGCAGCCATAGCAGACTGCATCTTTCAGATTCTTGCACTCTAGGATTTTGTAACCCTTCTTCTTACAAATTCCACAGGGTTTAGCCTGTGAGTATATGGTGCACTGCCCCCAATGCCTGTGGTTACAGTTTTTGCAGGTGGGCTTCTTGCCTGATCTATCCTCGTTCTTTTTGAACCCAAATCCCTTTTTTTCTTCTTGTCAGAATGGTAGGAGTTACCATCTTCTCTTTTTCTCTTTCCCTCATCATTGGTATTTCCAGACCTACTTCTGATCACATCTAATGTGAGGGATAATGATAGATCCACAGCAGATCTATAGGTAGCAGGCTTTGAAGCCTTTACATACCCTTTAATCTCTGGCTCTAGGCCACCGATGAAGCATGCAATGCGCTTAGGCTCGGGGGTAACCAGGTATGGAACCAGCCTTGACATAGAATTGAAATCTGTAACATAGGTTCTGCAATCCAAATTCTTCATGACCAGAGTCAAGAAATCTATCTCAACATTTTCGACTTCATACTGAGGGTAGTAGGTTTCTTTTACAAGATCCATAATTTTGGACCATGATAAATTATAGAGGGGAATCTTCCCCGTGGATTGAATTAACGCTTTCCGCCATGTTAAGGCATCGCCCTTGAAAGATTGAGACACAAACTTTACAATATCTTCTTTTGCACACCCACTAATATCCACAACAGTTTCCATTTCATCTAACCACTTGATGGAGAGTGTGAAACCCGAGTGTTAAACTGCTTATCATGTGTGTTTTATTACATTTTAGGCGGTTAAGTGTTTCTAATGTGATAAGTACGAGTTCGTGTGGTTTTACAGGTTAACCGTCTAAATCGGTGAATTTAGAGGACTTGGCGATGAAGCGGAACAAGCAAGGAGGATTATCAAGAGATATCACAATATTCGGGACTTGATTCGCGCCAAGAGATAGCGTTGAAGCTCAAAGAACGCAAGATAACAAACTTCAATTGCCTTTTAGTCATTAGTTGAAAGTTGAAATAAAAAGAATGAAGCCTACGGTTCAAGTATATCAGCCTACAATGTTTTCAGCAATCTCTTAAAATAGGTGACGGTATAGATGCTTAGCTTAAGGTTGGGCAAAGACAAAAGAAACAGAAACATTAGACCGTAGCCTACGGTCATAACCGTAAGCTACGGTTGACGGAAATCAGCAGCATATACACAGTTGAATTGTGAAGGAAATTAAAAGGGTAAATCCTAATGCACGTGGGAGGCCATGATGGTTTTATAAGAAAACATCAATTCTCATTATGGATTTTATGGACCGACATATTGTACTAGTGACACAAATTGGGAGGTGGGCCATACATCACGTGAACAATACACACATATATGTTGAAGATAAAGTAACATCACAAGATCATAAATATATAATCTCACGCAGACAAGAAGTGGGCCAACCAACATCTTGGATTTTTGGAATTGTTTTAATTGGGCCGTCACATATAGCATCTCGTGGGCTTGTGGACATATGGAACATGGGCCCCACATGTGGGTTTGATTGGGGTAGCATAGGGAGTCAACAACACATTAATTGGATTCTTGACAACATTATCATCATCTCGACAGCAGAGGGGAGAGAGGCACAAGATGATGATTTCAACCGTGTAGCAAGCCGATCATCCAATCTACATGAGCGGCTAAATCTTTTAGTGGTTTCCTCCGGATGGACGGTTTTTGTAAGTTAGGTGAAACTATTTATTTGATATAATCGTTTTAACTTGGTGATCTAAGCATTCGATGCTTTTCACCTTTGATTTGATTTATTGGTGTTGGTGCATACGTCTGTCGACTTCGTCTTGTATCGAGTCTTGTATTGTAATAGATAGATCAGGGCACGGAAAACGAGAATTGTATGTTTATAGGTATTTCGCATGAAATGACACATAGGTCATTTCATACGAAATCAAGGGTATTTCGCACGGAAATGTAATTTCGTGTGGATGTATTTTCGTTTGAGTAATTTCGTGCGAAATTACTATTTCGCATGAACCATCTCATGCGAAATTACCTCACCTATAAATACCTGTCGTGCCAATTCATTTGTAACAGTTCTGATTCCGGTAGCGAAGTTCTGCCGAAGTGTCTACAGCATTGTAATCGATCTGATATCAATCAAAAGACAGTTTAAAGTGATTTCTCGTGCATATCAGCTGAAATAACATCAATACATCTGTTTCCGCCTTTTGTATTTGTGACAACCCTCAATTTACATGTATTCCGTACAATTTATTTAATAATAATTTAAGTGCTTGGTGACTGTGTTGAATTATTTAACTGCTCTCTTATTACTGAACTATACTTACATGAGCATGTTAACATACTGGTAGTATACAGAAAAGTCACTAAATGGTCCGGTATGTTTTCCTATGTGTTAGGAATAAATTGCGTTACAAAAATATATAAATAAGACGCCTTACGGAACAATTAAACAACTTAACGGAACAGTATCTGACCGAACAACCGGACATTACCCGGAACACCAAATATTTGTTAAACATATGCTGTTATTATTTATTGACTAGTTATTTTCCCGTATATCATAACACCCGCTAAATTTCCCTACAAACTAATATATGGAATATTATACTTGTAAGTAACTAGTATTTACCATCTAGTTGAAATTTTACATCAAGACCCCCTCCCCCCTTTCAAATTTCGGTCATATCCATGGGGGACCCACCATATATTTCTTTTGATATTGGCTAGATTGTATGTACAAGAATCCCTTATAAATCTTTCCATATCTCTTACATATCTCTTTAAATCTCTACATAATCTTCTAAGATCACATTCTTACAACACTCAACATCTCTCTCTCCTCCCTCATGAACCGTCCATCCACCATACTCCACATATTTGAGAAGATTTTATCTTATTTGTATGGGATTACTTGCTTGTGTAAGTGTCCAAAATATGTGAATGATGATTATGAGTAAGTCTTGAGATCACAACCATCATTCTCTAGATTTCACACTCTCTCACTTCATCTCTCCCTCTCTATTCGGTTTTCCCCAAACCGAACCCACCTCCCTCTCTCTTGTCATCTTCATCTTCATCACTTAGGTCCATTCAAAGTTTAAAGTTCAACCATGGAAGGTGCATCTTGAAGGAGCTTGTTTCAATACTTTTCATCATCTTCTTCTTACCAACTTTACACTAGATTCATCCCTAGCTTTAAGCTAGTAGTAAGTCTCTTGTTACACTCTTGTTAATCTTGTTTCATCTCGATGCTATGATCAAAAGGGTGTAGTATGTTTACAACTAAAATGCAAGAACACTAAAAATATAAACATAAAGGTTACATGAAGTTTACTTGTATATGAAATGCTATTAGATGATGTTGTCATGGGTATGTTGTTGGTTTAGGGTTGGTTAAATCATACTTGATGGTTGATTGTTGGTTTCTTGTTAAATCCATTGTTCGGACACTCGTTGATGCGATTTAGTAATGCTTAAACCACGAAACAGCATTCTGATGTACTTTTTCAGCCGCATTCAACAGGCCGTAAACAGACTTTAACAAATCGAAAAACGGAATTTCTGAAGCCTAAATCGGGTCTTTTCGAAAAACGAAGAAAATGGCGCTGGAATCGTATTTTTTTGAAGTCGTTTACTATTTTAAAAGTCTGTTTTCGTGACAGCAGCTAAGGCTGATTTTTACTGCAGTAAAATGGGCTGTACGTTTTCGGTCGTAATTTGAAACCTGAATTGAACCAGCCCCTAAAATTCATACCATAGATAGTCACTGATGTATTTGTGACCCTTGAACTGGAATTTTGTCAAACGGACTTCCGAGGAATTTTAGACGAATTATTCCGTAAACTGTGATCAGAATGTGACAAATCTGATCACAGTTCGGTAGACGATTTTCTATAAAATATTGGTAATGAACCGGACCCCGATATTTTTACACAATAAAATATGGAACGTTTAAGACATCTTGTAAAAATTTGGGAATTTTTGGAATAATTTAACTATTTTATTTAAATGTCCGAAAACAGCCGGTTTCGAATATTAATGTTGAATTGACATAAGTTGTGACTTGCGTGTCTAAATGTCGAGTATGCTATCGGTGAATTATCTAACATGTTATATGTGTTACGTGCAATATCGTATGTTTGTTTATGAGTGGGGAATGGATGGGAAGTTCATATGGGCATAAATCGTTAAAGTGTGTACCTGTTATGTGGACGAAGTAATGTGCAAATAAACCATACGTAGGATACGTGTTATGCATGAGAAACTGATTGTTATCCGTACCTTATTAGGACGTGATTGACCGACCTTGACTGTTAACTATATTTGAGAACCTAACCGAGCAAACCGAGGTGAGTTCACACTCTTTCTAAGGCATGGGGTTCCCAGGGGTTGGGAATGGGATTGAATAACTACTTGTACTATCATTACTATTAAACTACTTTTTACTGTCCTCGGATTGAAGGGCACGTACGTAAAACCTACGTACACTCATACTTACTACTGTCCTCGGATTGAAGGGCACGTACGTAAAACCTACGTACACGATCATAAGACCATCAACTCTATCACTTTAAGTCCCTCAATTATCGACTTAATCGCCGAGGCCTATGGCGAGCGGGTCATTAGTTAATAGCGCTAGTAGGTTTAACAAACCTCACACCGTGCCAGTCGAACGGGCGTGTACTAATGGACTATGGGCAAAGGGTCAATGCTGATAGACATTGACTTAGGGCACCTCTTACATTTTCGTAGCAGTCGATACGCGTGGTCTAGTAACACATGGGAAACCCCCACTAATCTTCGCAAACATGTCAGAAAGACCGCGATACGAAATTATACGATACATGGTTTTCAAAACGAACAGATGATTTACGAAACGAATGCTAAACTAAACAACCAACTGTGAATTCACTCAACTTTGTTGTTGACTCGTTGTTACATGCCTTACAGGTCACTAAATGCTTGGAGCTTGCACGAGGAAGAAGTCGTTGTGGTGTGCGGACGGTTATGTCCAGTATTTAGTGTTTAAAACATTATGAACTTATTAAACCTATGTGTTGGACTTTAAACTTATGAACTGCGAACTTATGTTTTGAACTTTACGTTTATGCTTCCGCTGTCTAAATTAAAAACTTGGTTAACTAGTTTTTGGTCACCAGTCGTATTTTGGTTGTCTTTATTTACTTAAGTACGTTGTTCAGTATGATTGGTGGCTCGATCCTGGTCACGTCATGCCTCCAAGCGGTGGTACTCCGCATGGTGGATTTTGGGGGTGTGACAGATTGGTATCAGAGCCATTGGTTATAGTGAACTTGGTTTTAAAAAGGGAAAAGCTTTTTGATAAAACCAGACTATAACCTGTACAGTGCTCAACGATCCACAACGACGCTTCGCTCCACGTGCAAGACTCAACACTTTAGGTGGTATGATTTAAGTTTATATTGCCTACTTGCTATATTACTTTTGCATGGTGTGCTGTATATGGTATGTTTATTTAGGGTAATAACATGTTGTCTACTAGCCCTACTGCGTTCTTTTTGACACCCAACTGTTTACTTGAAACTGATGCGTAGTGATCAAATTCTTTCCTGATCTCTTGACACCCCGCTACAACGACTGCTTATGCATTCTATCTACTCGCACGTTTACCTCGACACGACGTCGCCATCAGACCCTCCGTACAGCCGGTTCGTACGTCAACATCCGCGAAGACCAGACTTGGCTTGCACGAACTCGGGCTTGGGAGAACAATACCCACGCATCCCGGTTGACGAACTTTGTTACCTTCACCTGTCATAGTCGCCAGAAGCGAAGCAGCCACAGTTACACGCGTTTGTCGTTATGCAACACGAAACCTTACTCTGTTTTGGACAAGTGATACACTCGCGCGACCGCGATGCAATGAACTTCCCTTTTGTGCCATGCCGCCCCGCACCACTACTGGAGATTACCTCTAGACAATAGATTAGCTGGTCAAATCCTTCGGTTATTGTTGGATCCCTATTTCACTCGATTCTTCGCATGAACCTCGTTAATTTCCTATCGCTTCGATTGACAACCGATTTAATGAAAACCAACAACCATACCACGATTTTCACCAGTCACAAGACCATCTTACTACCCTGTTGAATGGTTTATTCTAATTCTACTTGATTAGCTCTCTCGTATACCCCACTTAACGAATGGATGCCTGTCCTGATGGGATTGTCTTCAGGACATTCGAGGACGGGGTTATGGATCACACAACCTAGAGGTGAACACGATGATCTATACGTCTACCTTATCCCTCCTACACTACAAGAGTCGTATTTTAAATTCCATGATAGTCTTCTTTAATAGGCAAAATCCTCGCGCTAGCTTTTGCACCGACACATGATTGTTGATTAATGATATGTCCAATTTCTACCATTGGCTTAGACCAAACCATCACTCTCTCACTACAGTGACATTACGTTCTCGCTTCCCCATGCTGAGGCACCGAAACGAACACCCTCTGGTTTAGAAAAGTTGGAAGGCTCGACTCCCGATCATTGGTGACCCCCCTCGAAATCTTGAGGATGGTGATGCATTGTTGATACGATCATAATCTCTTGAACACGTTTTCAAGTCTTTTCTTTGGAACCTTATGACTACGCAGACGTATTTTGGATTCATTCGCACGACCTAAGGAAACTCCTCTGAATTTGGTTGCTTACCAACTCGATAAACTGCAAACTCATCTAAGTTCATCGATCAAGGTGAATCATCCCCCTTCGCATGAGGGGAGCCCAACAACTTCGATGGAAATTTCAGTGAACCTTAACACTACAGACCGGTACGACGGTCATCCTTCTTCAGCTAGTTCTTGTTGTGCCAACCATGTAACACTCCTGTCGGGGAACGACGTTGTTAATGGGATGGATTGGTTATCTCATCAGCAAGCAGAAATTCTTTGCAATGAGAAGATTGTCCGCATCCCTCGTTCTGGTAAAGAACCTCTCACGATTCATGGCAACAAGAGTGGTGCTGTTGTAGGCATTATCTCTTTCCTTAAGGCCCAGAAGTGTTTGCAGAAGGGCCACACTGCTATCCTAGCCCTCGTTTCTGATACATCTTCGGAAGAAAGGAAGATAGAAGACATACCTATTGTACGTAATTTTCCTGAGGTATTCCCTGAGGAATTACCTGGTCTTCCGCCTCGTCGACAAGTCGAGTTTCAAATCGAGCTAGCTCCTGGAGCAGCGCCCATAGCTCGAGCACCTTATCGTCTAGCTCCATCAGAACTTGAAGACATATCCACACAACTACAAGAACTCTTGGAAAAGGGTTTCATACGCCCTAGCTCTTCGCCATGGGGAACTCCAGTGTTATTCGTGAAGAAGAAGGACGGTACCTTCAGAATGTGCATCGACTACCGTGAGCTCAATAAGGTGACCGTAAAGAATCGTTATCCTCTCCCGCGCATTGATGACTTATTCGACCAGTTGCAAGGGTCGAGCTATTATTCCAAGATTGATTTGAGATCGGGATACCATCAGCTGAGAGTCCGAGAGGAAGACGTCTCCAAAACAGCATTCAGAACTCGCTACGGCCATTACGAGTTTCTGGTTATGCCATTCGGGCTGACGAATGCACCAGCAGTCTTCATGGATCTCATGAACCGAGTATGCAAACCTTACCTGGATAAGTTCGTTATTGTGTTCATTGACGATATCCTGATCTATTCTAAGAGTCAGGAGGAACACGAGCAGCATCTGCGACTTATGCTTGAACTTCTTCGAAAAGAGCAATTGTATGCCAAGTTTTCAAAATGTGACTTCTGGCTTCGCGAAGTCCACTTTCTAGGCCATGTGGTAAACAAGGATGGGATTCATGTTGATCCATCCAAGGTTGACTCAATCAAGAACTGGCCTGCACCCCGCACACCAAAAGAAATCCGCCAATTCTTGGGTTTGGCAGGATATTACAGAAGGTTTATCAAAGACTTCTCCAAGATTGTGCAACCTCTCACTTCACTGACTCAGAAGGGTGTCATCTATCGTTGGGGTGATGCATAAGAGTCCGCATTTCAACATCTAAAGGATAGACTTTGTAGCGCGCCTATCCTCTCATTGCCCGAAGGCACCGATGATTTCGTGGTTTATTGCGACGCATCCATACAAGGACTGGGTTGCGTATTGATGCAACGTGACAAGGTCATTGCCTACGCATCACGCCAACTTAAGGTTCACGAAAGGAACTACACCACTCACGATCTGGAGCTGGGAGCAGTTGTTTTCGCGCTTAAGATATGAAGACATTACCTGTACGGTACCAAGTGCACCATTTACACTGATCACAGGAGTCTCGAGCATATCTTCAAGCAAAAGGAGTTGAACATGCGTCAACGCCGATGGGTTGAGCTCTTGAACGATTACGAATGCGCAATCAAGTATCATCCGGGTAAAGCCAATGTTGTGGCCGACGCCCTCAGTCAAAAGGATACCATACCTAAGCGTGTACGTGCTTTACAGCTTACCATCCAATCCAACCTTCCCGCTCAAATTCGAGATGCCCAGGTCAAAGCATTGAAAGCAGAAAACATCAGGGCTGAATCCTTACGAGGATCGAGGCAACGGCTAGAACAAAAGGAAGACGGCGCCTACTATGTAACAGGGCGTATTTGGGTTCCACTTTATGGCAACTTACGCGAGCTTGTGATGGACGAAGCGCACAAGTCTCGTTATTCGGTACACCCTGGTTCGGACAAAATGTACCACGACTTAAAGACCACATACTGGTGGCCTGGCATGAAAGCCCACATAGCAACTTACGTCAGCAAGTGCTTGACTTGTGCGAGAGTCAAGTCTGAATATCAGAAACCATCAGGCCTACTTCAACAACCGGAGATCCCAAAATGGAAATGGGAGCAAATTTCCATGGATTTCGTTACCGGCCTGCCCAGATCTCAACGCGGAAACGATACCATTTGGGTGATCATAGATCGACTGACCAAGTCTGCACACTTTCTGGCTATCAAAGAAACGGATAAGTTTTCTACTCTTGCAGACATTTATCTAAAGGAAGTGGTATCAAGGCACGGAGTGCCAACCGCTATTATATCTGATCGTGACGCGCGTTTTACTTCTGAACTGTGGCAAGCTATGCACAAGTCCTTTGGCTCACATTTAGATATGAGCACCGCTTATCACCCACAGACGGATGGGCAATCTGAACACACCATCCAAACCTTGGAAGACATGCTTAGGGCATGCGTAATCGATTTTGGTAATGGCTGGGAAAGCACCTCCCGCTAGTGGAATTCTCATATAACAACAGCTACCACACCAGCATCCAAGCCGTTCCCTTTGAGGCATTGTACGGACGCAAATACCGATCACCTCTCTGTTGGGCAGAAGTTGGTGACAGCCAAATCACTGGCCCAGAACTTGTGGTAGACACCACCGAGAAAATTGCTCAGATACGACAGCGAATGGCGGCAGCTCGTGACCGTCAGAAAAGCTATGCTGATAAGGGAAGAAAACCACTCGAGCTCTAGGTTGGGGATCGAGTGCTACTCAAAGTCTCACCTTGGAAAGGTGTAGTCCGCTTTGGCAAACGAGGCAAACTCAATCCGCGTTATGTCGGACCATTCGAAGTCATTGAGAAAATTGGCAAAGTCGCCTACAGATTGAATCTACCTGAAGAACTCAGCGGAGTTCACAATGTTTTCCATGTGTCGAATCTGAAGAAGTGTCTGTCAGATGAAACCCTCATAGTTCCTCTGAAGGAACTCACTATCGACGACCAGTTGCGATTCGTCGAGGAACCAGTAGAGATTACGGATCAAGATGTTAAGATCCTCAAGCATACCAGGATACCTCTGGTCCGAGTTCGTTGGAATGCTCGTCGTGGCCCAGAGTATACCTGGGAACGAGAAGACCAAATGAAACTCAAGTATCCCCAACTGTTTAAGAAAAACGCAACCACTACTGAGGCTGAAGCTACTGCAGAATTTCGGGACGAAATTCCAAATCAACGGGGGGATGATGTGACACCCCAGGAAAATCAGGAAAACAACGCAACTTAACTAGCTTCCTCAGTAACCACGCGCTAAATTTCGGGACGAAATTCTCTTAACACGGGGAGAATGTGACAACCCTCAATTTACATGTATTCCGTACAATTTATTTAATAATAATTTAAGTGCTTGGTGACTGTGTTGAAATATTTAACTGCTTTCTGATTACTGAACTATACTTACATGAGCATGTTAACATACTGGTAGTATACAGAAAAGTCACTAAATGGTCCGGTATGTTTTCCTATGTGTTAGGAATAAATTGCGTTACAAAAATATATAAATAAGACGCCTTACGGAACAATTAAACAACTTAACGGAACAGTATCTGACCGAACAACCGGACATTACCCGGAACACCAAATATTTGTTAAACATATGGTGTTATTATTTATTGACTAGTTATGATCCCGTATATCATAACACCCGCTAAATTTCCCTACAAACTAATATATGGAATATTATACTTGTAAGTAACTAGTATTTACCATCTAGTTGAAATTTTACATCAAGACCCCCTCCCCCCTTTCAAATTTCGGTCATATCCATGGGGGACCCACCATATATTTCTTTTGATATTGGCTAGATTGTATGTACAAGAATCCCTTATAAATCTTTCCATATCTCTTACATATCTCTTTAAATCTCTACATAATCTTCTAAGATCACATTCTTACAACACTCAACATCTCTCTCTCCTCCCTCATGAACCGTCCATCCACCATACTCCACATATTTGAGAAGATTTTATCTTATTTGTATGGGATTACTTGCTTGTGTAAGTGTCCAAAATATGTGAATGATGATTATGAGTAAGTCTTGAGATCACAACCATCATTCTCTAGATTTCACACTCTCTCACTTCATCTCTCCCTCTCTATTCGGTTTTCCCCAAACCGAACCCACCTCCCTCTCTCTTGTCATCTTCATCTTCATCACTTAGGTCCATTCAAAGTTTAAAGTTCAACCATGGAAGGTGCATCTTGAAGGAGCTTGTTTCAATACTTTTCATCATCTTCTTCTTACCAACTTTACACTAGATTCATCCCTAGCTTTAAGCTAGTAGTAAGTCTCTTGTTACACTCTTGTTAATCTTGTTTCATCTCGATGCTATGATCAAAAGGGTGTAGTATGTTTACAACTAAAATGCAAGAACACTAAAAATATAAACATAAAGGTTACATGAAGTTTACTTGTATATGAAATGCTATTAGATGATGTTGTCATGGGTATGTTGTTGGTTTAGGGTTGGTTAAATCATACTTGATGGTTGATTGTTGGTTTCTTGTTAAATCCATTGTTCGGACACTCGTTGATGCGATTTAGTAATGCTTAAACCACGAAACAGCATTCTGATGTACTTTTTCAGCCGCATTCAACAGGCCGTAAACAGACTTTAACAAATCGAAAAACGGAATTTCTGAAGCCTAAATCGGGTCTTTTCGAAAAACGAAGAAAATGGCGCTGGAATCGTATTTTTTTGAAGTCGTTTACTATTTTAAAAGTCTGTTTTCGTGACAGCAGCTAAGGCTGATTTTTACTGCAGTAAAATGGGCTGTACGTTTTCGGTCGTAATTTGAAACCTGAATTGAACCAGCCCCTAAAATTCATACCATAGATAGTCACTGATGTATTTGTGACCCTCGAACTGGAATTTTGTCAAACGGACTTCCGAGGAATTTTAGACGAATTATTCCGTAAACTGTGATCAGAATGTGACAAATCTGATCACAGTTCGGTAGACGATTTTCTATAAAATATTGGTAATGAACCGGACCCCGATATTTTTACACAATAAAACATGGAACGTTTAAGACATCCTGTAAAAATTTGGGAATTTTTGGAATAATTTAACTATTTTATTTAAATGTCCGAAAACAGCCGGTTTCGAATATTAATGCTGAATTGACATAAGTTGTGACTTGCGTGTCTAAATGTCGAGTATGCTATCGGTGAATTATCTAACATGTTATATGTGTTACGTGCAATATCGTATGTTTGTTTATGAGTGGGGAATGGATGGGAAGTTCATATGGGCATAAATCGTTAAAGTGTGTACCTGTTATGTGAACGAAGTAATGTGCAAATAAACCATACGTAGGATACGTGTTATGCATGAGAAACTGATTGTTATCCGTACCTTATTAGGACGTGATTGACCGACCTTGACTGTTAACTATATTTGAGAACCTAACCGAGCAAACCGAGGTGAGTTCACACTCTTTCTAAGGCATGGGGTTCCCAGGGGTTGGGAATGGGATTGAATAACTACTTGTACTATCATTACTATTAAACTACTTTTTACTGTCCTCGGATTGAAGGGCACGTACGTAAAACCTACGTACACTCATACTTACTACTGTCCTCGGATTGAAGGGCACGTACGTAAAACCTACGTACACGATCATAAGACCATCAACTCTATCACTTTAAGTCCCTCAATTATCGACTTAATCGCCGAGGCCTATGGCGAGCGGGTCATTAGTTAATAGCGCTAGTAGGTTTAACAAACCTCACACCGTGCCAGTCGAACGGGCGTGTACTAATGGACTATGGGCAAAGGGTCAATGCTGATAGACATTGACTTAGGGCACCTCTTACATTTTCGTAGCAGTCGATACGCGTGGTCTAGTAACACATGGGAAACCCCCACTAATCTTCGCAAACATGTCAGAAAGACCGCGATACGAAATTATACGATACATGGTTTTCAAAACGAACAGATGATTTACGAAACGAATGCTAAACTAAACAACCAACTGTGAATTCACTCAACTTTGTTGTTGACTCGTTGTTACATGCCTTACAGGTCACTAAATGCTTGGAGCTTGCACGAGGAAGAAGTCGTTGTGGTGTGCGGACGGTTATGTCCAGTATTTAGTGTTTAAAACATTATGAACTTATTAAACCTATGTGTTGGACTTTAAACTTATGAACTGCGAACTTATGTTTTGAACTTTACGTTTATGCTTCCGCTGTCTAAATTAAAAACTTGGTTAACTAGTTTTTGGTCACCAATCGTATTTTGGTTGTCTTTATTTACTTAAGTACGTTGTTCAGTATGATTGGTGGCTCGATCCTGGTCACGTCATGCCTCCAAGCGGTGGTACTCCGCATGGTGGATTTTGGGGGTGTGACAGTATTGGTGAAGATCTCTTCTGAATGACTCGTTTGGGTCCCAAAACGATCCTAAAAGTGGTATCAGAACTCAGGAAGAAGAGTTCTTACAATTTCAGCTGCAAAATCTGATTTCTACACCTTCTTTTCAAAATTAAACAACTTTTCACGGTCAAAATGGCTTGATTTTCTCACATTATATGTGTAACAGTGTTTTAACAAACCCTAGAAAGAATCAGACTCTAATTTGAAGTAAAACATGATCAATTTTTGAAAAAACTGTCCGAAAGTTTAATTTCGCAAGAAATTTGATATCATTTCGCTTGTACATTGCCATATTTCGCACGAAATTAGCTCGTAATTTCGCTTCAGGGGTTATTTCGCTTGAAAATAATAGTTTATTTCACACGAAATTACCTATTTCGTTTGAAGCTGATTTCGCATCAAAGGGTATTTCGTATGAAAGTTTATTTCGTGTGAAAAAGATACTGATTTCGCTTGGAAAGTTAATTTCACTTGAAAGAGGATTGATTTCGTTTGAAACTTGATTCCGTGTGAAAAGTGATTTCGTGTGAGAAAGATATTTCGTTTGAAACAGACAGTTTGTGAACTTTTGAAACTTAATCATGGAAAACGAGTTTTATAATGCATTTGCTAGTCCGATGACTATTGCTCAGAGTACATTACTTGAAAATGAGACGGGAACAACACAGAAACCACCTAAGCTTATGGACATTGATGAGTTTAGTGGATGGGCCGAACGTTTTGCTAACTGGGTTGAGGCATATCACTTAGATGCATGGTAACATACTGAAATTCAATATGCTAGACCGGTTGGAAACAATAATGTGAAAATACCAATTAGAGAATTGAGTGCTGAAGAGAAAAAGAAATACAAAGATGAGAAATTGATGGTTAGTTTGTTGCAGCAAGCGATTAAAGAAGACATCTTGATCTTACTTCAACATAATGGAAGTGCATTTTCAATTTGGAAAGAGTTAGAATCAAAGTTCATGGGAAGTACCGATATGCTCAAGAACAAAAAGTCACTTTTGAAAAAAGAGTTTGATCTATTTCGTGGTTTGAGAACGGAGAACACCAAGCAAATTATCGAAAGATATTGCAACTTGGTGAAAAACATGAACAGATTGGGCATCAATAAAGATAAAGATGAGTTGATTGAGAAGTTGGCTGATGCGTTGCCACATGAGGTTTGGGGAACGTATTTGATGATGTTAAAAAATAAACCTGATTTTAACAATATCACGCTAAGCGAGTTTATTAAACATCTTGAAGCTCAAGAGATGGAACAAAGGAAAATTGCTAGAATGAAGAACTATGATGGAGAACAAGACATTGGGTTGTATTACAAAGGTGGAGTTAGTGAGAAGAACAACATATCACCAAAGATTGAAACAGCCTTCAATGCAAAAAGTCCTTCTGAGAGTTCATCTCAGGGATCAAGCAGCAAAACAGGATTTACTTCATTTCCATCATTTGATCCACATTTTACAGCAACAAAGAGTGGCAAAGTACTTCAATGCAATATTGCATTAAATCTGGAAAATGATCAAAACTATTCAGAGGAAGTAGCTAAAAGCCATATGTCTTTGTTGGTAACTGTACTTGAATCTTATGGTAGTTTAGTTGCAGGGAGAATTGGGAATCCCATGCTTACAAAAGAAGATTACGATCAAGTTGATGCTGAGGAGATGGAGTTGATGGATATAAAGTGGTGCTTGGCAAGTGTGTTGAGACGAGCTGAAAAGTTTAAACAAATCACAGGCAGAGATGATTTTCATGATGCAAATGTTTCAACTTTAGGATTTGATAAATCTAAAGTTACTTGTTTTCGTTGCAGGGAAAAAGGGCATTTTAAAAAAGAGTGCACAAATCACGAAGCAAGCGGAGCTCAAAATCCTTTCGGAAACAACGACTACTATAGAAAGGCGATTTATCATCAAGTTGCTCAACAGCCATATCAACAACAACAGCCACAAACTGCTCATGCTAGGAAAGAAATTGAAAGTTCAAAGAAAGCTTGTGTTGGTAATCAAGATGATGGAAGTTCATCAAAAGGATTCAGTTGGGATAAATATATTTCAAATGATAGTAAAGCATGTATGGTAGATCAAGAGGATGAAAAATTGCCCTAAGGTTTCAGCTAGGACAATTATTGTCCAGACAAAGAATTCTTGGCTAAAGGTTTTGTTGCTCAGGTTATTAATGATTATACTGATGACTATTGGGCAGAAAAAATCAGAAAACATTTAAATGCTGAAGCCGAGAAAAAAGAAGAAATATGAATAAGAAGAAGAGCAAATGAGAAAAGCTGAAGCTGAGAAAAAGATTGAAGAAGAAATTCAAGTGAGAAAAGTCAAAGAAATTCCAGCATTTGAAATTAAAACAGATGCTGATGCAGTCAAGATTTCTGAGAAGTGTATGAACTGTGAGTCTCTGATAAAGCAAAGCAAAACAATGAATTGCTACACAACATAAAAAGGTTGAAAGAATCATATGATGTCTTGAACAAATCCATGAATCAATATAACGAGACAAGCAGCGAACAAGCTATAGCGATGAATGCACTTAAAGGAGCATACATGAGACAGCTTGACAATGTCAACTATTATACTGAAAAGTGTGCTGAGCTAGAGTTGAAACTAGAAACTCGGAGAATAGAAACCGAGAGAGTTAATAGATTGTTAAAAAGTTACTCATGTTCTACTTTTGTGGTTGACAGGATTTACCCCATAGTTGAAGAAATGAAGACTTTTGAAGAAGAAAAATCTGAAGAGAAGAAGTCTGAAACAAAAGAAGATGATGAAGTGAAGATTTCTGGTAAGAAACCAAGTGTTGTCTATAACAAATGTCCACCCCCGGTCGAAAATGGATACTCTCCTCGAAATCCAAATTCAGAAAGAGTAAAAAAGGCAACAAATTTACAGTGGGAGTCTGAGTCTTCAGATAATTTGCCAGAAAATATTGATGTCACGTTCACATCGTCTGACACTGATCATGAGTCCGAGTTAATAAAGAAAGTGGTCGATCAGGTGTTGGATAAGGATGAAACGGAGGAGTCCAAATCAGAGTCAAAGTTTGAGTCCAACACGTCAAAGTCAACAGTCAAAAAGGACAAACGGGTTTATAATAAAGAATTTTTGTTATCAAAATCTAATTTGAATGACGAACCGATCAAAGTAGCATATACTTTGAAAGATTCTGACAAATTATATTCTGATGAGGTATTTCCAATAAGAGGTGTTAAAATTGAAATGATCAAAAAGGTTTTTAAACTAACAGAAATTAGTATTTCTGAAATAAAAGATGTAAATCTTTCTGGAAAACCTAAAACTTACACCTCAAGAGTTCAACAAAGATTAAACAAGAAAAAGGGTTACAGTTCTGGTTCAGGTTATCGAAAGAAACCAAACCATAAAGGTAATTTCAAAAAGAAAGGACTTGGTTTTATTTCATCAAAAATTCATAAAAATGAAAAAGATTATAAACCAAAAACTGTTTTTGTTACAGGAAAATTATCTGAAGAAGAAAAAGAGCAAGTGTTCAGAAAGCAATCCAACAAAGAATTCCTTGCCAAGAAGCAAGAAGAAATGAAGAAAAGTATTGCTCAGAAGAAGAAAGAGACGAGAACCTGTTTTCAATGTAAAACAGTTGGTCACATTGCCAGAAATTGTCCAAAGGCAATACAAACAAAACAGGGAGTCTCTGGTAAAATGAAAGAAAAGATTGTTGAGAAAACCGAACCACCAACGAACAAATTTAAAGTTTTTGAAAATTCAATTTTTGAGGTTGGTGAATGTTCGAAAAATGTTTACAAAAGAAAGGAGAAACTTAATAACCAAAAATGGGTTGTTAAGAATTCAAGTGAAAGTTCTGGTGATGAATCTGATTCCACAAAATCAGAGGAGCCAAAAGTTGTTATGAAAAAAGAGAAGTCAGTTCCGCCATTGGATGATGAAAATTTTCCACCATTGAGGGCAGAAAATTTTAAAACAAAAGTTGGAAAAGTTGAAATATCAAATCAATTTTTTCTGAAAAGAAAGAATTTGACATTGAAAGGCTTTTAACCCCAAAGTAAAACATATTTTTGAGAAAATGATTGATCGAAGGGTCAAAGGGGTAAAAGAATTCTATGAGAAAAAGATGGCAGGTAAGCAACCGAGTGTTGATAACTCGGAATCTCCCAAGGACCCACTACAAGAAAACTGGGTTTTTAGTACGCGCAAAAGCGTCCTAAAATGCTATTTTATAGGACCTTTCATTTAATAGGACCAACGGTAAAAGCGTTTCATGTAAAGGGGTCGTAATAAGTCTAGGAACTAAAAAAGCGTCCTAACATCTCAAATAAGATTATGAAACCAATTTTATGGTCGCGTTATATGTCTTTGAACAACCAAAATAGTGTCCTAATAAAAACATATTAGGACACTTTTACGATGTTATAACATATGCTTACATACTTTTAATCTTTTGATACACTTACAAGCGTCCTTAGAAATTAATTGATAGGACCCTTACGATGTAACATTATAGCTAATTTAGTACCAAGAAAAGGGTCCTAATATACCAAATAAGATTATGAAACCAATTTTATGGTTGCATAATATGTCTATAGACAACTTAAATAGCATCCTAGAAAGAACATATTAGGACACTTTTACAATGTTCTAATATGTGATTGCCTACTTTTAATCTTTTGATACACTTACAAGCGTCCTTAGAAATTAATTGATAGGACCCTTACGATGTAACATTATATCTAATTTAGTACCAAGAAAAGGGTCCTAATATACCAAATAAGATTATGAAACCAATTTTATGGTCGCATAATGTGTCTATAGACAACTTAAATAGTGTCCTAAAAAGAACATATTAGGACACTTTTACAATGTTCTAATATGTGATTACCTACTTCTAATCTTTTGATACACATACAAGCGTCCTTAAAAATTAATTTATAGGACCCTTCTGATGTAACGTTATAGCTACTTTAATATCAAGAAAATGGTCCTAATATCCCAAATAAGATTATAAAACCAGTTTTATAAACAGACCATCAACATATAACATCCTAATAGTTATTGTATAAAATCAACTAATGAAAGAAATAAAATTTCATAATATTTCAAAAAAAACATGTTCATAACAAAAACACTAACCATAAATAAGTTATAACATTATCTAACATAAAGTCTTAACATTTAACAAAGAAATTAAAAACAATTACGAAATAAGAAGCATAAAATCTTGAGTCATCATGCGTCCTCAATCCTCATGGACTACCTACAAATAAACCATCCATGTATAAGCATTAAGTTCCATGATATTAAAATTATTTGTATCACAAATTTAACAAATACATACCGAGATGAATGGATAGGGCCATGCGATGGATGCACCAATACAATCTTGAATTGTAGAAAATAAACCATATGGTCTTACCAAGTTTTCATCTTTTTTTATTGGTACTTGAACGTTTACCTCACACCATTCTGGTCTAATCTCTGTACCACCAACTAGATCATTTGGGTCCAAGCTCTGGACCCTTCCTCTTGCTACAATCTCGGTAGAGTTTAGAATGCTTTTGAGGAAAACTTCATCTCCGACCTAGATTTTAGTTTTCAACAAATATTTATTAAACTCTAGTCATAATAGTGCAAAAAATCATTTTACAAAAAAATTAATAAAGTTTTACACTAGTAGGCTAACATTTTTATAGAAAAATTAAGAAAAATTAGTTTTTAAAGATTTTTATAGAAAAATACCCGTAAACGTTGATGTCCATTGGTTACATTGGGGAAATGTTGTGATGCAAGAGGTTGAACACTGGAACCACCCCTCGACCATTCCATCTCTGATACTTGGGCTTGTAACTGGACCACAGTACTAGTAAGTTCTTCACATTGAGACTTCAATTGGATGTTTTCTCTATGACATGCTGAACGACTTGGTATTACACCCCAAACATCAGCAGCACGAACACCCAGACCATACATAACCGCATCACCATTTCGATCATTACCCATTACTTTAGAAAAAACATCATCTGGTCCAGGCTTATCGATCGAGCCCTCGGGAAGATTAAAACTAAGTTGTTGCATTTGTGCCTATATTAGACATAGTAACAAAAATAAGGTATGTATTTTTAACAGCATCAAGAACACATAGAAAAAATATGTATATGAATATATAAGCATATTACTTACAATTGCATTTGAAGCTTCCAAATTTTTGGTAGTTCCATCTTTGGAGAAACATGCACGAAACATTTCCAATCGACTTGGATCTTGTCCCTTAGATGCCTCTTTGAATAAAAAGAAAATAAGTATTAACAATGGATATCGACATGCTACATTAACAATTGCACTATCTCATACAATCACCTTTAGCTCTTCGCGGACTCGAGCATAACTTTTTTTACCCGTTACTTGAACCATCTTCTTCTTTGCCCGATTCGCCTTGTTTTTTTCACTTACGAGCTTCAGTAGACAAGTGAAATTTCAAAATGGGAAATAAACTAATGTTATTTTAAAGTGGTAGGCTATTTCATACCTTAGACTTTTCTTTATTCCAATACTTCACAAGTTTCTTCCATTGTTTTTTTTGCACTTGTTTTGGCCTAGAACTTATTTGTAGAACTTATTTGTTCCTTCAGTGACAAAGACGGATCATGGTATAGTTCCTTAACTCTTGCCCTCCAGTTCTTCACCTTCCGCCCAAATGATTGCAATATCCAGCCTTTAGCAACTTCAGGAATATCAAATTTTGTCTAAAAATGAAACAGGTTACATGAGAAAACAAATACTTAAGTCATTAACATACATATTTTTAATTATGTACCTTTAAGAGTGCAAACAAAGCTTCTTTTTTGGCGGCCTTAACTTTATTCCATGGTTTATAAATCGGACAATACTTTCCACTCCTTGAAAGGGTTCCCATGAAATGGGTCAGTTGACTACTTTTGTCATTAATAGGTTGTCCGTGTTCATTAACTAAAATAGGAATTCTATCCCCTTTTTCTTGGGCCCAAACCTTTGGCATACGCGTTGGTCCTCTCACTCTTTTACGTACATTTCGAACTACAAAAAGTGAACATGATGTACATATATACATTAAAAATACTAAATATATGATTTAACAAAAAAATGAAGCAATCAAGTAGATAGAATAAACCTGCTTCATTTTCTTGTTGTGAACCTTCATGCCCTTCTTCATTTTCTAGAACTTCACATTCTTTTTCAACCAGTTCATCGTTCTGATTTTCTAAATCATTCTCTTGTTCTAAATCTTCCATGTCTTTACTTCCATCATCTTTAAAACTATCTTGTTCTTCATAAGCTTCATTCATATCTATATCTTCAATATCATCAAATTCAACATCATCTTGTTCTTCATTGATATCTATAGTTACAAAAAAGGTAAGCATAAAAAACAGTTAATTGAATCTAGATTTAATATTAATTAAATATCATACATAAAATATTTGAAAAACAAACATAGGTACCATGAAATCTCATGTCACGCTCCCCATGGTCATCATCGTTGTCAACTGCAGATAACTTTCTCTTAGCTACAGTTGATCTCCCACTTGTATCAATTACTTGTCCCTTTTGCATATGAGATTCTGAAGATGTTAGCACACAGGAGACAGTCGGAGCAATGAATCGTTTCTGTGCTAAATTAGTATATCTTTTCAGGGATTGCGGAGCAATGTATATTGGACGTTGTTTCTGTAAGTCGAATTGTTAGAGAAGAAACCGAAAGAAATTATATTATCCGTATTTGATATTAGTACCTTTTTAGAGAAGAAACCTTTTTAAAAGCACGCCTTGATTTGCAAGAAATGGGTATTAGACCTGAACTTCATCCTAAAGTTCAGAATAACAACAAAGTGTATTTGCCACCTGCTTGTTTCTCAATGGATAAAAAAGAGAAAGATATATTTTGTCGTGTTCTTAAAAAGGTTAAAGTTCCAGATGGTTATGCAGCTAATATATCAAGATGCGTAGAGTTAAAACCTCCAAAACTGTTTGGCCTTAAAAGTCATGATAGCCATATTTTGATGCAGCAGTTGCTTCCCATTGCTTTGCGAAATGTGTTACCTAAGCACGTGCGTTATCCTGTGATGAAGCTATGTCGTTACTACAAACAGTTATGCTCAAAAGTTCTTAATCCAAATGATTTGGTTCAAATGGAAAATGAGATTGGAAAAATCCTTTGTGATTTAGAAAGGATTTTTCCGCCATCATTCTTTGATGTCATGGTTCATCTTTCGGTTCATCTTGCTTCAGAGGCCAAATTAGGAGGGACAGTTCATTACCGTTGGATGTATCCAATCGAGAGGTGTGCGTTCATATTTTAGTAAATACTTTTTTAAAGATAATATTGAATCTGATCTTAATATTTTTTTATCATTCAGGTATTTATCTACATTAAAATCTTACGTCAAAAATAGGAGTAAACCCGAGGGTTCCATTGCAGAAGGATATTTAGCTGAAGAATGTTTGTCATTTTGTTCATTGTACTTATCAAGTGATGTCGAGACCATACATAATAAGACAAGTCAGAATTATGATGACGGTGGTTTCGAGGATATTTTACCTATCTTTTCTATGTCGGGTCGGCCGATTGGTGCTACAGTGGTAGAGATACTTGACCTTGACATTTTGGCTAAAGCACATTCATATGTGTTATTCAATTGTAGTGAAGTTGATGAATTTCGAACGTAAGTAGTTATTTAGAAGTTGTGAGTTCCATTTATTATATTATATTTAAAATTGTTATTGTTGTTATCATCATTATCATCTTTTGATGTTGCAGAGAACATCTGACGAATGTTCGTCATGAAAATCGGAAATTACGTGAGCGTGAGATTCAGCGTTTACATAGCGAGACTTTTGAGTCGTGGTTTCAAGATCATGTACGGAATAACATAGATGTATTACTTTTAAAATACAATTTTAATGATATAACATTTTCAAGCTTCTAATCGCTAGATGTATAACGAAAAATTTAACACATCTTGCCTTAATTCAGGTTGAGGAGCTGCATACCAGAGGGGATCATAGAATCACGGAAGATCTAAGAAACTTGGCAAGTGGCCCAGCTGAGTTTGTGAAAAAATATAAGGGATTTATCATAAATGGTTTCCGATTTCACACAAAAGATCTGGAACAGAATAGGAAAACACAAAATAGTGGAGTTATGCTTGAGGCCATGACTAATAGCTTCTCAAGTGCTAAAGATAACAATCCTATCGTGGGAGATGTAACATACTATGGGGTTTTGAATGATATCATTGAGTTGGAATATGCTGTTGACAGGAAAGTAGTTTTGTTCCATTGTGATTGGATCTCGAATGGTTCAAGGAAAAAGCAAGATGAGAATGGGTTTACTCTACTCAATTTTGAAGGTTTGAACCCTCATAACGACCCTTTTATACTAGCTTGTCAAGCACAACAAGTATTTTATGTTGCAGATCGTGTTGACAAAGTGTTGGTGCATGTTTTGTGACAACAGCTTAATAGTTTGTTTATTTAGTCTTTGGATATTTTGTATTGGGCTTAACATTATTGGTTAGGGAGTTAATTAGTGTTATGGGCTTGGAGAATGGCCTGGCCCAGACTAAAGCCCATGTGCAAACCTTGTCCTATATAAACAAGGCTTGGCATAAGGGTTTAGGTTACACACTAAGAACACATTTAGTAGAGGAGTTCGAAATCTATAGAGAGTGGCTAGGAGATTTCGAGTGGTCTTGAATTGATTGTAAACGTTTATGTTAGATAATCAATAGAAGACCAGATTGATTGAAGTTGTGTTCGTGTTCTTCGTCTTGTATTCTTGTTTCTGTGTTCGAAGGTTTATCAAGGGGATTCCGCACCCTTGATAGATTAACAGTCTTGTTACGATCCATACGGGATTACAGGGACCTACAATTGGTATCAGAGCTTTTGCTCTTGTGTGTGGTTCAAGACTGATCGAAGGGAATCAACATAGTTGTTTTGTTTGAATATTTTCGGATTTAAATTCTGGATTTTTCGAAGAACAGGAAGAATAAATTGAAGAACAGTTTAAAATTTCGAAGTTTGATCCGTTTTGATTGTGTTTGGAAATTGTTTGCTAAGTTTTAGGAAATATTATTGGAAGGTTTTCAAAAGATATTAATTCTTGAATCGGTGGAATTGATTTTAAAATTGCTGATTTTTTGGGATCTGTGGATTGTATGACAGCTGGATTCACAAGAAAAAGGAGTGTATCAAAAGTGATCTTGTGCGATTGCTGAAGTGTGGAACCAAACGTGATTCTTGTGCGATTTAAATTGATCTTGTGCGACCAGAAGGCATCTTGTACGATCTAGAATCAATCTTGTGCGACCAGAAGGCATCTTTTGCGATCGTAATCTTGTGCGATCGTAACCTTGTGCGATCGAAGTGATCTTGTGCGACCGGAGGTCTCGAGTCATCACGGTTCCGAGTTCGAGTCGCAACCATCTCCACTGTCTCGAGTCATCTCCAGTTCGAGTCTTCATCGTCATTCATCATCCTCTACGGTCTCGACTCATCACGGTTCCGAGTCCGAGTCGCAACCTCCACAGTTCTCGAGTCGCAACCACTATCTCGACTCACAAATTTACGGTCTCGAGTCATTCATCATCCACGGTCTCGACTTCCTTCAAGAGAGGTCTCGAGTTCTCGAGTCGCAAACGTTTCAGTTCCGTGTCACCGCATTCGTTCCGAGACAGAGGTTTCGTGTATTGTCTATAAGGTCTCGGTTCATCATCTTCATCACCACCGGTAGTCAACGTCTCCGTCGACTGCTGATCACTTCCAGCGACCACCACCGTTCAACCTGCAACTCACTGTTTTGTGTTCTCCGATCACCACCGCCGTTCATCGTCACCTCCTTCGTCGTCGTTCATCACCTCCGGCGACAACCTCTTCTTCCATCACCGCCGTATCACCTCCGTCATCTTCATAATAGCAGCGATCGAATTGTTAGTCTTGGCGGTTGTTTATTTTGAAACTAGAGTTTTGTGGGCTGTTTTGAACGAAGAAGACAATCAGACACGTATTGACTTTTAGAATTTTGAAAATCCTTTAATCATTAATCAATCATTATCTTATTATTAATAATAATATATTAAATAATAATAATTATAATAATAATAAGTTTTACTAAATTAAAAAAAAAGGGGTTTTTTTTTTTAAAAAATTAAAAAAAAAAAAGAAGAGAAAGATTTGTTTGCTTTGTGGTAAAGATTTGACAGGTTCTTGGGGTGCGGTTCGGAAGCTGTTTCGTGTGTGTTGCAAAGGGTTTGAGTCAGTGAAAATTTTTTGTGTGCAGTTTTATCAGTACGATTACGGTCAAAGCTAGACAAGGACCAGCAATCGAGTTAGATTTGGATTTTGACACAGGTTACCAAAGTCCATTTAAACTTTTACGCTGCGTGATGTCTAAAATGGAGAAGGTCAGTGCGACTGTTAAGAATTGGCCAAAGCTTAAAAACGTCAAAGAATATGCTGACTGGAAAGAGAAGTTTGAGTTGTTTATGAAAAGTGAAGATACTGAAATGTGGACGTGTATGATATATGGATACTTTGCTCCCACACGTCGTGTTGATGGAAGAGTTATAGTGATGTCTGATGATAAGTTGGATGAATCTGAGAAACGGGTGGTTGATGCTGAGAAGAAAGCTTTAGCAGCAATAAAGATGTCCTTGCCTGAGAGCGTTAAATATACTCTTAAGAAGTATGGGACTTCTAATGAGCTGTGGGAAGCTTTAGAAAAACGTTATCAGATCTCTTCACAAGTAACTACTTGTGATCAAGCATTGGTAGCTGAGCTTGCAGCTGTGAAGATTGGAGAGGAAGCTGCTGAGGTAGAAGAGAAGAAGGAGAATGCTGAAATGAATGATGCTGAAGCTAAAGTGGAGAATGCTGAAGCAAAAGTTGAACAGGTTGTTGCTGAAGTTGAGAAAGAGAGTGAAGCTGAACCGGTCGTTGCTGATCAAACTACAGAAGTTCATGAGGAAGAGGTAAAATCTAATTCTGTGTGTTTAAAATGTCGTGAATTACAGGGTGAAGTTGACAGGTTGTCAACACAAAACCAAAGTCTAGTAAACGAGATGTCTAACATCAAAGAATCAAACTTTTTTGCTAAAAGAAACGAATCTTCATACTTGAAGAAGATAAAAGGTTATGAAAGTGAAATTGAAGCCTTAACCTGCAAACTAAATGAAAAACTTCAAGTCATAGACTTAGCTCATGACATGATGGCTGAGAAAACAAAAGAGATTTCTGAAAAAAGCAAAGAGTTGTCAGATGCACAACTCAAAATTGTTGAACTTGAAAAGAAATTAGGTCAATTCAGGGATTCTACTTTTGTTATGAAACACATGATGGGTGGGTTAAAGAAGAGTAATGACAAGACCAGTGTGGGATTCAAGGGCTTTAATGAAGTCCCACCTCCTCTTAGTCATGACTATTCTTTCTTACCTGATGAAGATGAGTTCACAGACTTTCTGTCAGCATCACCAAGTAGTTTCACATCTAGTCAAGGTGATGTGCTTGAAGATAATGATGCTAAGAAGGAAAATAACAGCAAACCTGTTTTGAAAAAGAAAAATTCAAATCCTACGAATAAAAATCCAACTTTTGTTAAAAAGGTTAATTTTGTTCAAGGAAGTGACATGAAAAACGAAACAGCTGTTATTGAAAACGAATCAAATTTAGAGTTTGCAAAAAATAAAAACAAAGAAAATTCTGAAACTAAGCAAACTGAACCAAATCCTTCTAAGGCATCATCATCAAAACCAGAATCTAGTTCAAAGGCTTCAGCTGTGAAGTCTTCGAAAAAGAGATCGTGCTTCAAGTGCCACACAAAGGGACATGTAGCTAGCTGCTGTCCTAACAAAAAGAATGAGGCACAAGTGAGTGAGAGAAAGAGAGAGAAGTCACCAGAGAAGAGTGGTGATAAAGAGGAGAAAGAGTCCAACTCTTCAAAGAAATCTGCTCCTAAGCAACCAGAGAATGTTGCTGCTGGTGTAGAAAAGGCTGAAAAAGGAATTCCACAAGTTCCTCGTTTTCAAAGAAATCAACCAACATTTCAGCCTAGATCTCCACCAGGCAGATATGAAAGACCTAGAAGCAGTTCACCAAGAATGAACAATTATAATTCAAATAATTTCAGAAGTCAAGTTCAATATCAAAATCGATACCAAAATTTTGGTGGTCGAACTTTTTATAACAATGGCTTTAAAAATTATAATAATCAAGCTTCTTGGAATCAAAATTTTCAAAGGTCAAATAGTCCAAACACATATAGGAACCCTCAGGACCAAAGACCTTATGGAAATCAAAACTTATTTAAATCAATAGGTCTAAGATCCAAGACACCATTAAGGTGTGATGGATATTGGATAGAAGCATCTTATGTGGATTTAAATGGTCGACCCAAAACCGGTAAGGTTTGGGTTCTAAAGTCTAACTGAGTTGTTAAGTGAATGCAGGATGACCAAGAAGGACTGTTGATGTGTTCAATAGTGGTTATTCATGTAAAGCATCTGAGGTGAATAGTAGGTTAACATGGGTAACGAACTATTTACTTTTGTGATTGTTTTGATTATTCTATACTTTAAACGTGAAAAACTTTTATCAGATTTAAAGTGGGAGTCTGTTTGTGTTTAAATTTGTGTTTTTGAAACTTACTCCATGAAAACAAAAATTTAGGGGGAGAAATTCCTCTAAGCCAAAAAGAGTTTAGATAGTGTGTGTGTTTAGGGGGAGTAAGTTATAAAATTTCAAAAATATAAAAACATTGAAAAATTGTAAAATGAGTTTTCACTGTGTGAAAAAGAAGAAATGATAGTACATCAGCAAGTTAGACTGTCACACGGAAACTGAATTACAATGCTTAAGTGTGATAGCAGCTTCATCATATGATGTACCAGTAGGCAAAAGCATGAAATAATCAACTTACCAATGTGATATAAACCTAAATGCACTGAGTATGAGTGGGGAACACATCAGTGGTGTATGGTTTAATGACCTTAAATCTTGCGTTGATAGATTGCCAAAATCTGAAGTTTTGGGTCTTTATACTGTTATTTCATCTGGGGATATCTTGGCTGTCCTTCTGTTCAGAACCAAAATTATACATGACCCCAGGAAAGAAAGTCACTTGGAATTAGCTCATTTCTATTTGAATGTCTGTATGTTGTCCCGATACACACAATTTTGATCTGATTCTGAAATCTTCTCTGAAAAAAGTCGTGTACCTCCTCTGCTGCATCCAGATATATGCTGACCTGGAGGTGCTAGGCAACGACAGCTTCTGCTGCATCCAGATACATGCTGACCTAGCTGTACGTTGTCGTGCTATAGATCTAATACACCCGAAAGAGGCCCTCAAGTGCCCAAAAGAAACCCAAGAAACCTATATCAAACTGAGAAAAACTCATTTGATCTGTATATTATACCATCTCTGCTAAAGATCTATTCTGTTCTCTTCTCAATCTATTCCCAGTTAAGATTTCAGAAATCTGGATTGGACTTGTGAAATATGTGGTAGGGAAGATACTTGCATGATAGAGTGTGTTGTTTATATTTCCAGGATTTGATTAGTATTTATTTGGGTGTTCATTGTTAAGCAATCAAAACATGATAAAACAGATTATATGCAGACCTAGACAGTGTCAGGATATCTTAAAGGATGACATCAGTATACTCACCTACTACGATGAATCTTTGTGCATACCTTGATCGTGGGGGTATATCCTGAAGTGGGACACACTAATATATCAGTAATAAAATTACCTTAACGTATCAGACGGTAATGGTACTTGAAATGTTCATGCATTTGTTTAAGTGGACAAACATACTGGTAATCGTCTTGAACTGCTTTTCACGAAAAATTAAATAAAGAATTATCTAATAGTGTGAAACAGTTTGACTGTGCTGATATGATCTTCTTACCGGTGATTCTCACAAAAAGAAGTATTGTAAATATTTTTTTTGTTTATTTTTAGTTAATTTAGTTTGTGTTGAAAAGTATTAAAAAATACAAAAAATATTTTCTTTCAAAAGACTTCCATTTTGAACTGACAGATTGTTGTTTTTGCATGATAAGATAAAATATTGGTTTATCTTTAAATGTGAAAAAGACTAATGGTTTTTCGAGATACTTGCTTGTGTTGCTAAACAGATTGATGCAGTTATCAAAATGAAGTGCAGAATACAAGTAAAGTGCAGATTGAGAGTGAAGTGAAGATCGTGTGAAGATGCATGGTAGGATCCTTCTACTACATTGCAGAAAGAAAGAGATACGAGAGTTTTGAAGATACTTGCTTAATCAAAGATTGCTAGTTCACTGATCTACAACGAATGAAAGTTTTGAAGATTGGAAGCATCAGCTAAGGGGGAGTTTGTTGATGTCAGAAACTGTGTAGCTGACGCTATCCAAAGACCAAAAGACTGCAAGATGTTTGAAGACAAAGTTACACTATGAAGCTATTGTCAAGGGGGAGTTTGTTGGTGCATGTTTTGTGACAACAGCTTAATAGTTTGTTTATTTAGTCTTTGGATATTTTGTATTGGGCTTAACATTATTGGTTAGGGAGTTAATTAGTGTTATGGGCTTGGAGAATGGCCTGGCCCAGACTAAAGCCCATGTGCAAACCTTGTCCTATATAAACAAGGCTTGGCATAAGGGTTTAGGTTACACACTAAGAACACATTTAGTAGAGGAGTTCGAAATCTATAGAGAGTGGCTAGGAGATTTCGAGTGGTCTTGAATTGATTGTAAACGTTTATGTTAGATAATCAATAGAAGACCAGATTGATTGAAGTTGTGTTCGTGTTCTTCGTCTTGTATTCTTGTTTCTGTGTTCGAAGGTTTATCAAGGGGATTCCGCACCCTTGATAGATTAACAGTCTTGTTACGATCCATACGGGATTACAGGGACCTACACAAAGGATGGAAAGTTGTGATCAAGACAACGCCTAGAGATTCTTATGACATGAATGAACAAACATGTCTTGAGAATGTGGAAACACATTTGCAGAGTGACACATCTACGGGTCCTCAACTTGATGAAAATATGAATATTGAATTGGTTAGAAGGGGTTTAAATGGGACCGTTTTTGACAAAAATACCTTAGTTTTTGACGGAGATGAAGATCTATTTGAAGCTGCTTCATGATTTCAATTAGTTATTTAATCATATGATTTTTTTTCATCGCATATTGAATACTTGTATTTGATTTTTTTTTCTGCATTGCTGATAATAATTATTTTTTCATCGCTATTGCTAGTTTTTTAATAGTTATGTCTATGTGAACAGATATGTATCACAACTAGTACATCTGCTGGGTTAGATCAGATCTTGCCTCGGATGTTCTATCATAAAGTACTTGGGGTTGGAACTCACTTGGAATAGATGGAGTAGTTTTGACTTGTCATGTTTGGGCTAGACAAAAATTCTTATGTACTTTAATGTAATGGTGTAACCGTGGGGTTTGGATGGTGTATACCCCAACACCTTGCTCGGTTTTAATTTATGAATGAAAGTTTGAGTTGGCCATTCAAAAAAAATTTGATTGAGTTTGTGTCCCACTTTCAACCAGATCAGAAAACCACAACCCAGGGTGGAAAGAATGTAGCAGGATGAATGATGAAACTTTAGTTTCAAAATTATTGTTTGTTTACTACCATCCCGTATAATCACGGGTCAATAACCTATTGTTATTATAAAACTCTAGCGAATAAACATCCTATAAAACTTATGTTTTACGACTCAAATATCAAGTATCCTATTACGGTGTATTATAATAACACCATAATGATTAAGCATCCTATAAAGGTTAAAGTTATAAGACCCTAGTGTCAAGTGTCCTATTAAGTTATGTTATAATAGAACTCTAGTGAATAAGCGTCCTATAAAACTGATGTTTTATGACTCAAATATCAGGTGTCCTATTACAGTGTATTATAATAAAACCACAATGATTAAGCGTCCTATAAAGGTTAAATTTATAAGACCAAAGTGTCAAGTGTCTTTTTAAGTTATATTATAATAAAACTCTAGCGAATAAGCGTCCTATAAAACTAATGTTTTATGACTCAAATATCAAGTGTCCTATTACGGTGTATTATAATAACACCACAATGATTAAGCGTCCTATAAAGTTTAAAGTTATAAGACCCAAGTGTCAAGTGTCCTGTTAAGTTAAGTTCTAATATGACTTCGACTAGAAAGGGTCCTATAACAATGAACATTTACGACTTAACTACGTGTCCTATTAAGTTATGTATAATAGGACCCCAGATGATCAAGTGTCCTAATACAGTACCACATAATGGGACACTCACAATTAAATGTCTTATAAAGTACTTTATTAGGATCTACATTTTAAGTGTCCTATTAAATTATATGATAATAGGACCCCAAAAAATCATCCATCCTATTAAATAGTTTTTTAGGACACCGGTTTAGTAGAGTATATTATAAAAGGACCTCAAAAGTTCATTAGTCCTATTAAATAGTTTTTTAGGACCCTCTTTTACAAGCGTCCCACAGTAAAGGTCCTAAAAAGCCATTTTTGTTGTAGTGACCGTCAGGCTTGGGAGAATCTCTCTAACTGAAAAACCTGACTTGCCGGAGCTCCCAGGTTGGTAAGAGTGGAGCAGGTATCAACATTTTTCTTGAGAAATTCACGTCTGTGATATTTAGACTTACAAGTGGTAAATCAAGGACATTAAGTTGTACTTGATTTTCTACAAGTGGTTTTTGGTGATTGAACTTAAAACTGTTATATTTTTCAAAAGGTCGAAGATGAAAGAACAAGGTGATGAATTGATCCCCTAAACTAAAAGTGGTTTTATGAAATCAACAAAATTTATTTTCCGGAAAAACCATTTGATTAAAACAAACTTAAGTGTTTTGAAATCATAATGGGAAAATAGTTTGTTGTCAGAGGGAGTTCTGATTGTTTATGCCAAGTGGATGGCGATTTGAAGCAATTCACAACAGTTGTCATTTTATTTGTAAAGTTTGTTTTCAAATTTGTCTTTAAATGATTTTGCATTTTAGGGGGAGTAAGAATTTTTCAGAAAATCCAAAAACATTAGAAAACTTGAAAAAGCTAAAAACATGATAAAATCAAAAATGAGTTGTGGTGTATAAAAGAGGAAATGATAGTACATCAGTGGATGATCACAGCATGCTAAAGAATTGGAAAGTTAATATGTGATAAACGATCTCACTGATGATATGCCAGTAGGTTTTCGCACGCTTAGTAGATTGTGTTCGAGATATAAACCTAAATTTCAAACTTACTTATCTCATGGGGAACATCTCTCAGATATATGGGTAACCCCCCGAACTCTTGTTTGAAAGGTCCCTCTTTCTGAGATACTAGGTCTTTATGCTCAGTGATATCTGGGGTATTATCCCGGGACTTCTGATTTTGCGGAAGCAATGGCCTAGTCCCCGTATAATACTTTCTGCTTGCTTGAAGTATAGCATCCCCCTCAGCATAAAAAATGATGAAACATTGCAAAATGCTAATCATGTGTTGTTGAAGAAAAGATTCTCTAAAGGGAACCCACCAAAAGTCGAAGCCGTCATCTCTCTGATTTTGCGGAAGCAATAGCCTGAGCTCTTACGGCCCTCGCATTTAACCCTTTACAGATATCATTTAGGTATACTCACCTGTAAGACTGATTATTGGGATCTGGATATGGGAGTATATTCTGAGGTGGGACACACGTGTAAGTTTAAGTGCTTAAAACATTAATCTCGTATCTCGTAACAGTTGAAATTTGTGTGAAAATTTAAGTGGATCAGTATACTGACAATCTAAGTGAATCGTTTAGAATTTAAAATGTTTAAAGCTTAACGGTGTTGGTGATTTGTCTCAAAAACTGATATGATCCTCTTACACAAACTCGAAAAAATATTGTATGTAAATATTTCTTTTCTGCATTTCGTTATATACAAAATTTCAAAAAGATTTTCAGTACGTTTTAGCATAAATTTTTGAAAAATCCAAAAAGATTTTCGACAACTGATGTTGAAGAGCTAATTTTCAAAATTCCAAGTGCTAAACATGATGAACAAAGTTTGGGAGAATGTTTTTGAAATGAAGAATGTTTGCCTACAAGTGGTCATTAGAAGTTTTTAAATGATAAATCATTCTGGAAAATACCTGCAAATGATATAATTTTATCAAAATTTTATATTTGTGAAACTTATGTTTATGGTAGAGATTGTGCAGGAATGAAGTTTGAGAAAAGCCAGGTTACGATCTTAGAACCTGTGAAAATTGAATTCCAGACTGCGATCCCAGCTTATCGAAAGGGGGAGTCTGATGACATCAAGAGGGAGTCTGAAGATGTAAACTGCTGATGATGATGATCTTAAGGAATCAAGAGACCTGATCAAGAGGAGTATAGAGCCAGGTTGAGATTCTAAGAGAAAGAGAAAGAGATTGATTAAGGATGCTTACAATGGAGAATTTTTTTGGAGAGTTCGAGAAGACTGATAAAGGCTGAAGGTTTGACAACCGAAGACTCGACACCGAAGACTTCGTCAACATCCGAGGGGGAGTCTGTTGGTGCATACGTCTGTCGACTTCGTCTTGTATCGAGTCTTGTATTGTAATAGATAGATCAGGGCACGGAAAACGAGAATTGTATGTTTATAGGTATTTCGCATGAAATGACACATAGGTTATTTCATACGAAATCAAGGGTATTTCGCACGGAAATGTAATTTCATGTGGATGTATTTTCGTTTGAGTAATTTCGTGCGAAATTACTATTTCGCATGAACCATCTCATGCGAAATTACCTCACCTATAAATACCTGTCGTGCCAATTCATTTGTAACGATTCTGATTCCGGTAGCGAAGCTCTGCCGAAGTGTCTACAGCATTGTAATCGATCTGATATCAATCAAAAGACAGTTTAAAGTGATTTCTCGTGCATATCAGCTGAAATAACATCAATACATCTGTTTCCGCCTTTTGTATTGGTGAAGATCTCTTCTGAACGACTCGTTTGGGTCCTAAAACGATCCTACAATTGGTTGTAAACAATTGCATTTATTTAAACCTTAATTTCTAAGCATTCAGTTCCCGAGAGTTCTAGTAATTGGGATATATTTGACATGGGGTTAGGGTTTGTAAATTGTAATTGATAATCATTCGATAACCTCCCGTTATGTATTGACCGGAGTACTTAGTCGTTGGTTATCACAATTAATTAATCGAGTTTAATACCTATGTCTATGTAGGTTACGATTAAACACATAGTGGAAACTAACTGTAAAACCTGAAATCTGGAGGAACCATTTTCTTTCTTATTGATTTAAATCTAAATTTTTATTCGTTAACTTAGACAATTCTTTTAAACAATTAAACCATCAATTGAATTTTACTTTTTAGCATTAGTTAATTAATACTTAGCATAATAACACTTTCCACAATCCTCCTCTGGTTCGATATCCGACTTACTCTAGCTACTAGTTTATTTCGGTTTTTGCATATTACTAACGACAGACATCAAAATGGTGTCGTTGCCGGGGAGGCGTGCGCAAAGTGTTTAGTGTTAAGTTTTTAGTAAAATAGATAAAAAAAAAATTTTTAAAATAGTGTTTTATTCGTCACATATTCCACTGTTTGCTTTTACCTTGGGTATACTAGCTTTGTCTATGCAGATTCATTGTGGATCTTATTATGGAAAGTGTTTACTGGTCATGCCGAGGTTGTGGTAGTCCATGTCACACGCGTGACGATTGTCCTGTGTTCCGGAAAATGTGTGAGGACGAACAGAGGGAGTTATATGAATTAGATGTTTATTACGATGATATTCAACCATATTACCCATCCCTTGATTCACCTTCACATGATTCTCAATATTATTATCAAGAAGATCTGGATTACTACAATGAGCAACATTATTATCAAGAAGAAAATGTTTCTCAAAATTTGGAGTTTGTTTATCAATCCAAGGAGGATGAACAACTTGCTCGAGCGGAATCGATGTTAGCCAAGATCGATGAATTATTATCAGCACCCAGCCTTTCAAAGCAACAACGAATTGACTATTTGAGCATGAAGTGTGATGTATTATCTATGAAGATACGAGTAGAAGAGTCCATCTCACCATTACCCGATGATATCAAAAACCGTTTTCAAGATGGTGAGGAGGTTGTGGAGACTAATACCACAATGATTTCCTCATTTGATGAAGAACCACACATGAAGAAGTTCGTTGTTGAGAATGAAGTGAAAGAAGAAGTTACAAGTGCTTCGACACATGAAGTTGAATGCTTTAACTTAAATAAAGAGTTAGCGCTTCGCACAAGACCACAAAATGAGGTAATCGAAGTATATCTTGATCCTCCTTCCATATTGGTTACTGCACCCAACAAAGCTAGGAATGATCGCTCAAGGTGTAGGAATCGAAAGGTGGGTTTGCAAGACATAGGGCAATTTATCAAGCATTGGGCCCACAATAGCATATCATTCTTACAGAGCATGTCGCACATTGTTAAACAAAGCTTGATATGGCTTGTTAACTATCGAGTCTACATTGGCAACTCGTTAGGAAAGTGTTTGATTCGACCACCATAACGGAAATCAGGTACGGTCTGGCTGAAGACCTTTAAACTTAGCGCTCTCGGGAGGCAGCCCGAGGATGTAGAGTATTGTATTGTATTTTGGTTTGATCTCATTTTGGTGTGTTTGTGTTTTGACAGGTTTCTACATTCCATCTTCATGGATGCAATGAATCAAGTGTGGGGATGTTTGGCAACATCCCCGGTGAGATCTCAAAGAATCCATGAGGGGCGTATGTTCCAGTTAGATCGCAGCAGCTACACCACTACAAACACTCACTTGTTTTCTGATCAGGTGCATGTGTTTATCTATCATGTGTTTTATTTGTTTTTGTGTAGTTGGTGGTGTGAAATTTTTGTGTTGGGAGTGGTTTCCTTGTGTTGAGTCGTCTAGGTATTAGCTGTTCATGGTTTGCGGGTGGTATCTCTCGAGTTTAGATTATAAATTGCACCATACATTGGGGAAAATGTATCCCAAGTGTGGGGATGCGGCAACTCGAGAAAAGGGTTGGTATGATTATTGATCTTAAATGCTTGAAGGGTTGAAATTGTGAAAAACTGAAAAATTTTTAAAATTTTTGTCTCAAGTATGCTTAAACTACATGAAAACCAACATTTTCAATCGCTAAAGGGTTCCTACTGATATTAAACGAACTTAGATCCCTAGTCATGGTTGTCCCTTTAAGTTTCATGAGAGTATTTCTGACAAGTTTAAAAAAAATATTTGAGAAGAGATGCCTAACTAGGGGTAACATGCTTTAGGAATTACACATGCTACGTGTCGGTAACCCATATTCCTTCTATTCGGTGAGATATTTGAGCCTGCTAGATTGTTAGTTTAAATTGCGATAAATGTTCATTTGCTGAGAGTAGGCCATATGTTGCTTTGTGTTAGAACTTGTTTAGTTTGATATGTACCGAGACTGTGCTTTAGCGTATGCACATAAATGATAAAGGCATTAGGATCCATTCATTGTTCTATTTGTTGATTGTTTATCCAACCCACCTTAGTTAACCATGTTGAGCCTTTTATCCTTCGTTCGCTACACCTTGTTTGACCCGTTTGATTACCAACCATGAATGACAAGTATGTTTAGAAGTATGTTATGAAAAAAAATGAAAAGAGAAAAATAAATGGAAAAGAAAGAAAAAATCATTGTTATGTTCATGTTAAATAAATGGGTTGAAAATCACCCAAAGTGTTAGTAGTTATTGTGAATAAAGTTGTCATGGTTTGGTATATTCGTTTGTGTTAACCAATAAACATAAAAATCCAAAAATAATTCCTTACCTTTACCCCCTTAACCCAAAACCCAAAAGTCCTTTTGATACGTGCTACGTTATCTGATACAGTGAAGGTATGATTGCTATACAAGCTTATGATTGCAAGGTAGCATATTTGGTTTTGAGCGAAATATATACTAGCACATTACACGCTAGTCTTGATAAAACCGAGAAGAGTGATTATTGTGAGGGGCGTGTGACATGTGTGTAGTATCATAAGCATGTTAGTTTTAGTTAGGCAAGTCTTAAATTGTTTTAAATGCGTATCACTTATTTGTCAAATTGTCAATCTCGATTGTGTCAGTCTATGGGACGGGTATGACTTGGAACCTTAAATTGCTAATTCGGTAAGGGATTTAATGGTGATTTGTTAATAAGGTGAGTAATGTTTGTAACGATTGCTTGAGGACAATCAATGCCAAGTGTGGGGATGTGATAGAGAGTGTGAAACCCAAGTGTTAAAGTGCTTATCATGTGTGTTTTATTACATTTTAGGCGGTTAAGTGTTTCGAATATGATAACTACGAGTTCGTGTGGTTTTACAGGTTAACCGTCTAAATCGGTGAATTTAGAGGACTTGGCGATGAAGCGGAACAAGCAAGGAGGATTATCAAGAGATATCACAATATCCGGGACTTGATTCGCGCCAAGAGATAGCATTGAAGCTCAAAGAATGTAACATTCCCAGAATTTTTAAAATCTAAAATAAAGTTAGTATACGAGTAGGTCATGGGTAAGTTGACCAATAGAAATATAAGGTATTTTGGCAAACGTAGAAACCGTTTAATAATTATAATAATAAAAATACACTATATTTGAACCTACTCTGTTTTAATGAAACTTGGTTCAAAATATAGATACAAATATTCTCGTTCTAATGATATATTCATTGTTTTATAAAACGTCATATTTTAGAAGTTATACGCGCCAAATAAGTGAAGCAGATGAATTAATTATAATATATAAATGAATAAAATAATAAAAACAATAAAAACATTTCACTAAAATAAAGTGTACGTAATTTTTAAATAGAATAATAATATTAACATTTGAAATTCTTTTTGAATGCATGTATGCATTAAAGTTTAGTATATACGTGTATTGTTTTAAGAAATCACAATCCAAATTGATACATGGCTGCATATTAAACAAGGCTTTGCCTTCAAGAAATTTGGGTGAGGACTATAAATAGAAGACTTCTGTTCAAGCTCTCATTGTTCATTTCCTATCTCTCGCATTCTCTCTCTAAATATTAGAATTCTATTTTTCTATAATAATATTAATAAAGCCCTGCCCCGTTTTAAGTATTTTAACCCATGTTCACTGATACCCTGTCTGATTGATCTGGAGCCCCGTAACGCATGTCAAGGCTCTACCTGACTAAATTCGTTGGGGTTCTGTCTCGTGACGTAGAGATAAAGTTGAATTGGGTTACTTAATGCGAGTGCATTATATATTTTATTAAATAGTCCAGGAGTTATACCCAAGGTATAACAACCCTCCTTAAAATATTTTAGACACCCCCAATTGTCCTAAAATACACCACGTATATGAAAACCGGCTTCGAAATCCCTTTACCTCATTAAATAACAAATAAAAACAATAAATTAGGTCTGTCGCGGGGCGCGACAGACTCTCCTTCATCCATCGCGGGCCGCGACCGAGTAACAAGTGGCGAGATCTGGTGACACCACGTGGCAGGACACGCGTCAACCTCATCCGATGACTCAGCATACCGGTTGCCGACTAATAGGCCCTCGCGGGCCGCGTAAACCTTCTTCTCATCTGTCGCGGGGCGCGAAAAAGTGCTATACCAGCACTATAAATAGGAACGATCGACTGTCATTTTGAAATCGTTCAAAATCTCAAAATATCTCTCAGTTTCTGTAGGGTAGGCATAATATCGGGTATAATACCCCCATAATTAGCGAAGCTCTGCCTCGTTGTATGTCACACCCCGATATTTCCACGTATTACCGGTGGGCCCGGTGGGGAGTATCGTGACGTAGTTGATGTCATCATAGTCAAACAACACAATATATAAATGCACAGCGGAAGCAAAAGATAAATATATTACAATCCGAATATAAAGTAATATCAAGTATTACAACGGAAAGTAAAGGATCCACAGGCGGATCTTAAAACTTAAACATTGTTCAACAGACTTTAGACGCCTAGAACTGGCAAGATTCCTTATTAACGCCCTGAGCTTCCAGCCAATTACGTTCAGTACCTGTCAGATAACCTTTTTGAAAATATGTCAGTTTACACTGGTAAATACAATTAACCGACTCGTTTGAAAAGGTTTAATAAAATTGATTTGAATGCACAAGGCACAACATATCTTTATAACTTGGGACAATTATTTTTATAATCTTGTATACAGATTTACATGTTCGTTATACGTTCAGGGCCCGATGTAGAAACCGAGTCAAAATTAACAGACACACCATAAGTATAGGCCCACAAGAGAGTGGGATACCGTTTCCCTTATGCACTGTCAGGTGTATGCCTACACCCCGTGCATAAGTCGTGGCCATTTTATAATACAATGATGTCAAGGATATCCGGGACATGGTCATTAACCCCCAAAGGCCTTTATTTCAAACAATACAGATTAAAACAGGTAACCTCAATAATTTAATCACAATCCGATTAAACATTCAATACCCAACCAAGCGGTATTATATAATACCGTATCCCAAGCCCGTATAGGGAAAATAAGTTAAGAGTATTTACCTGAGCTAAATATAAATTCAATCCCAGCCGTATATCAAATCAGCAAGTACAGATAGCTTTTACTGGGCTCCTAATCTGGAACGAAGGTTTTTAATAACCTATTAGAATCCTAACGGGTCTTTAATTAAGCCTTGACTTAGACCGGTTAGTTTTCAAAAGGAAGATACGGTTCAAACGCATGATAAAGCGAAGACCGGATTAGAATGTGGTTTTGACCCGACAAGCTTGTATGCTTGTTTAATATGGGTAACTTAAACACATTCTGGATTTTGAGACAAAAATGATATGGTTTGACCCGTTTCGGCTAATATATGCAAACTAGTTACATAAGCCGATCCGAACGCGAAAAGTGCGTAACGAGTAACCAAATGAATCATATACAGGTTTCCTAAGTTAATATGCCTTAAATATATTGTGATATCAGTAGGATACCTTCCATTATGCCCAAAACGAGTTTAATCTTAATTTAAGCCCCGTAGGGGTATTTTGGTCATTTTAAAGATTATAAAAGAGATTAAATGAAATTCAGAGATTCGGGTCCAAATACATCAGTAAAATAATTTATTTATTAGGTCATATCAGTTGGTAATAGGTCTTATATGACAAAAATGGTTTTAAACCCATACTAGGCGTTTAATACGCGTAAAGAGCCGTTTTAAGCGATTTCCGGGTTATACAGGAAATCTGAGTTTTTTGATCAGGTTATAAGGTTCAAAATACTTTATTTATTATATAAAATCAGTATCAATTGGATTGGTGTCAAAATACTATGTAGAACTCATTTTATAAACAAAAAGGGTATAATCGGTATTTACCGAATTAACGCCATAACCTTAGGTTATGAGCAGGTTAAAAATAATTAAAAATCTTTAAAAATCCCAAAATATTATATTACATCAGTGGGTAAAAGTTTTGGTGTCAAAAATTGGGTTTAGATAGGCTTTATGCTAATTGCGCCGTTTAAATACTAAAAAGCGTTCTAATTACGCTAATGAGCATAACTCCTAATCTAGACCCCCAACTGATGTGAAAATTTAGGGACATGTTTATAAATCAGTAACAAAGATTATTGTCCTTTCACATATTCAAAATTCTCGTTTTATGGTCAAAAGGGCATTATGGTCAACATTAAGCAATTAACGGAAACGTGTAAACGAATCGGACAATCAATGAACCAACCACAGAGGGTTATACTAACATGTAACCTGGTCCTAATGAAGTCCTAATGCATTTCTAAAACATGCTTAAACGGGTCAGAACTGAAAGTCAATGCAAAAGTCAAATTATGCGACTTTCGGTTCCGAACCGGGTCTCTACAGAAAATTGTCGGGTTGAACATGTTTAGACATGTTCTTACATTAATTACCAAGTTATATTAATGATCAAACAGGTTGTAAGGGTTCTACATTGCTAATTATGCATAATTTCAAAAATTAGGATCCTGTTGACTTTTTATAAGCAACTTTGACCCGACATTTGATCTAGTTAGAGTGGGAATCAGAGGGAGCCCTTTTAAGGGTTTATTGCCCACATAATTACCAACTTATAACTACCTTCAATTCGACTAATCACTGGACCATTAATGATTAATCGCTAAGTCAACCGTTAATTACGACGGTTTGACTTTTAAGCTAAAACTAAGTAAAAACTCAACTAAGAAAGGTTAAGCATACTTACTGAAGTCCTATGCACGATTAGGAATGCTTAGGGTCTGCTCTTGAACTCCCAAAAGCTCCAAAAATGCAGAAGGAATGAGTGATCAATTGGTTGCAACAAGAGGCCTTTTATAGTGCTTTTGATCTATGACACACAAGCCTAGCAATTGCCATGGATCATCCACAGATGTCTCCTAGGTCTAAAAATAATGTAGGGGTCGTCCAAAGATGTGGAAAATCGTTTTTTAAGTCGGTTTAAAGCTCAAAACAGTCAACAGCCAAACTTTCTGTCGCTGGGCAACCCTTACGGACCGTAAGTGGTTGGCTTACGGTCCGTAAGCCTTTTCCAGAAGGCAAAAATCTTTGATCTTTCGAGCTTTGAAAGGGCAACCAGTGTATTTCAAATTTTAGCCTCAATTATCAGTATGGGGCCTCTTATTATGGGTCTTGAACAGTTATGTACCCTACCATTTTGAAATGTTTTCATGGACTTTAAAGGAAAACCATAAACGAAGGTTTGTCGTGCATTTCTTCGTAGGATTCCACTCTTGTAAATAAGAGTCAATTATTGCTAGTGTTTACCGGATTTGAGTATATCAGATGTTTCTAATATAAATTAGGGTCTTGGGATTTATAACGAGGTCGTTCAGAGGTACGAATTTACATAACGACACTTTTAAATCCTCCATACATCTTTAACTAGATCCGGGTTTATAACACTTTTTGTCTTACATGACACGTGTCGTTATTTTATTGAACACGAATTTTTGAGGTGTTACATCCTCACCCCCTTAAAAGAAATCTCGACCTCGAGATTTACTAAAATTATGGAAGTACTTTTTGTCGCATAATGGACTTAACTTCTATAACATATCTGGAGTCTTTCCAAGCTCCCAAAGTGACCCCTATATTAGGTACATGTATCCTTATGGAGCTTCTTAACCTGTCGATCCTTAATCGATACAGGATGCTCATCACATCATAAATCTGCATATCGTTATGTGATAGTGCTTCTTGACTTATTGGCGAAACACATCCTTCCGTCACTAGTGTGCAATGTATTGCGAGCTCCGCCAAGCTCCTTAAATAGGTTTTAGCTTATAAGTTACTTGATCTTAATACATTCGATTTCCTTCGAATGATTCTATATACTCAGGGCCTGACTAGCCTGATAATTTAACAAATTTGGCACACCCTTCCTGGGTGATATCTATTGTTGAACCTTATTCCTTAACAAGAATTTAGGAGGTTTGCTATTTTCATTAATCCTTGATTTTCTGCCGAATAATGGCAACTTACAGATAATTAGGGATTTGTATGATCTTATTCGTTGTTTCCAATGCAACTTTCAGATCCTGATAAGTGGACTTACCAATCTATTGTCCCAACAATAGATGTTTAACATTCCATCTATACGAGGTCTCCAAAGGAGCAGCCTTGACGCTTATATATCAACTATTATAGAAAAGCTTATCTTAAGGTGAGATGGTTATTTTAACCACTGCTTAACTAATTTTAAGGAATAGCTAATCCTTGTCGTTAGTCGAACAAATCGATGATCCTGGGCAGCTGATGACGATTCTTAATCGTTGCCTAATTAGGGTTGCGGTAAACAATGCATAAGCAAAATGAACCGTCTTTCATAATTTACTATACCGAATTCTCAGGATATTGAGTTAGGCTTTATGAATCTATATCTTAAAACTTACTGAACCAGGGTTTTCGATTCTTCCAATAATGATACTAGCTGTCTTGGAGATTTCATAATAATGCAGCCCTAAATGGGATATAAATCTTAACTCTACTTGCCTCTCGGGAGGTAAACAGGGTAGTCTTAGGAGAAGATAATCAAGATACAAGGAGGTTACAGAGAATTTCCATATCTCAGGCTCCAGTTCATCCATCCTTGCTGGTGTCAAATGAGTGACACATTTATGCTATGAGTCCACAGATTCCTTTACCAGGGAACATTTATTTGGACAACTCTATTTTCTAGATATCTTCTTTGAATACCATTAGCTGACTTTAATACCATATGACCATTGGAATATCTTTGTGGTTCCATGCATTAAACCTCCATACTGATCAGGCATGGAAGCAATCTATGGAACATATTAAGATACACCAATCCTCATACGGCGCTTTTGTCATACCATCTGGTATTCGCAATCGATAGAGATCAGGAGATATCAATTACTTATGATGATGTACTTAATCTGGAGAGAGGGTGTACTAGAATTTTACGATTAGAGATTTCTGACAGGAACAGAAGAAATGGTTCCTATGATTTCGTCTGTAAGTTTTACCTTACACTTAATACCTAGGGTTCTCATGAAAGACTTTTAAAAGTCTAATATACTTACAATTTATGAAGGATTTATTGGTATCCGAATTAAAACAGAATTCTTAGCATTTATACTTAAAGAACGTACCCAACGTTATTATTGATATGGACTACTCCTGACACTCTTTAGGAGAGTTTAAGTGCTATCATTCTTAGGCTTTCTATCCTTAACCGTATTTCCTTTGACAGATTTGGGGCACGTAGCATTTGGCTCCTTGAACTTTTTCACGGCCTTCTTCACAGCTTTTCCAACAGCTGCGTCTATCATAGTTTGAAGAACACCTTTGGAAATTCTAAGGTTTACAATTGTAGCATCATTAGCATGCGTCGCATCATCAATGGCACGATTGACTGTTGTCTTATCCGAGTTTGTCATACTTAAGATTTGGTTCCTATTACCAAATGAATCATTTACTTAGTTGCAATTCAACAACTGCTATTCATCACCCTGATGGCTTTAACATGTACTAACCATGGTTTCATTAAACTATACAGGCCAATATGGCACTAACATTCTTAATGAACGTTATTTTAAAATATATCAATATCACTTAGCCTAGGTCACAAAAGACCATCAATGGCATTTAAGGGTTGGACCTAGTCCATCACCTTTTTGACAGGGGATCAAAATGTCACATCTGTCTTTATTATATTGATGAATTTGGTTAGCTTGAAAGCTTGCCATAAGGGTATCAGAAAAGAGTGATTCTAATAGATATAAAATATCAATCTAATATTTGTTTGAGCATTCTCTAAAGTATCATCGGCCAATTTCTACCTCGCATTAAATGACCGAAGTCCTAATCAGGCGGAGACAACAGTTCTCAACATTTATCATTCATTATAGAATCATATGTGCCAGTATCAAATAAATTTTTGCATAAACTGCTTGATATGGAAAATTACCTGCTATATAGTTATCATTCTGCACCATCTCCTGGGCGTTCATCTGGAAGACTCATGCGTTTATTTTCTTAGCCTCTTCAGGCTTCTTCTGATTCCTAGGGCAGTTGGTCCTGATATGCCCCTTCTCGTTGCAACCATAACAGGTTGCGTCCTTCAACTTCTTGCAATCCAAGGTTTTATGTTCCTTAGACTTGCAAATCCCATAAGGTAGAGGCTGGGATTCAAATCTGCATTTCCCGAGTTGGTATTTCCTACAGGTTTCGCACCTGGTCTTCTCACCCGACTGCTGGCTGTCTTTCTCAAATCCGGAGCTCTTCTTATCCTCAGAGTTCCTCTTTTTCTTCCTATCGGAGCGATGAGAATTCTCATCCTCCCTTTTACGCTTTCCATCTTCAGAGGCTTTGGCAGCTTTGTTTCTGACCACATCGAGTGTGAGAGATAGCGACAGATCTGCCTCTGACCTGAATGTAGTAGGTCGCGATGCTTTCACACTTGCCTTTATTTATGGGGCTAAACCCCCAATAAAGCGAGCTATTCGCTTTGGTTCCGGTGTGATCAAGTAAGGAACCAATCGAGACATGGTATTGAAACTTGTAAGGTATGCTTGACAATCTAAGTTCTCCATGACTAATGTCAAGAATTCAGTCTCAATTTTCTCAACTTCATGTTGAGGATAGTAATTTTCTTTGATAAGAGCGACGAACTGATCCCAAGTCATGTTGTACAAAGGAATCTTCCCCGTAGCTTGGATCAGTGACCTCCACCAAGCTAGAGCTTATCCTTTAAAAGATTGTGAAACAAATTTCACAACATCTTGTTCCGCACAACCGCTGATGTCAACAACAGTGTCCATCTCCTCGAGCCATGTCATGCAATCGATGGCTCCTTCTTCTCCTGTAAAGTCTCTGGGCTTGCAGGAGACAAAATATTTATATGAGCAGGTCTTAACTGGTGCCTCTTGATGAAGCACAACCTGTCTAGACGGAACACTCCTCTGGTTTGACGAGTTATGAACATCGTCTTCCTTTGACTCATGTGATTTAGAAAGGGGCTTACTACGAGCCACAGATAGAGTCTTTGAGTGTATATCACTTGATTCATCATACTGTCTGTCGAGGGCTCGTGTAACGGCATTATCTATTAATGCCTGCAGTTCCGCACCAGTTATATTAACTCTGGTAGCATCATTATTCTCCCTCTGGTGACTGTTAACCTCATCTGATCCAGCCATGTAGCTTGATTGCTACATACATTTTGACAACGATTCATTCAGAGGTTATTATGGATTCATCATTTTGACGATTCATCAACCATGGTAATATAAACCATATTGGTTAATTTGTTAGTTATATTTAATTAGTATTTTCATTATAATTTATCCTAGTTATAAACATTAAGGATATTAAGGTGGCGCAAAGGGCCTAGTCACAAGGACAGTTTTAAATTTACAAGCCATGATTTCAGAGAATCGAGGCATTAAGGTTTGAACATATTTCATTACCTTTTCTGGACAGAGAGTCAAAGACTAGTACTGTCTTTAGTCTCAGAGGACGTTAATTATAGCCCGTAGGCACTTCATCCTTAAGGGATGATTATTTCAAATATGGCCTGTGTGACTTTAACGATTCACAGTTTGCCAAAAATGTTAACATACTTACAGATGTTAACAGGGATTGGAATCTTTTGGATAGGTTTTACCGTCTTGTCCATGTCTACAATGACAATTAGGCTAGGTTTTACCTTTAAGATTCTTTTAATATTTAACGCAGAACAATCCCAAATTGAGATGTAAACAAGGATCTGAATCTAATTGTGGAACTACCGTCTTGGCCCTGTCTTAAAATGACACATGAGCTAGGTCCTATCCTTTTTAGATATTTCCATTTTATTATAATGGTAGATCTTATAATATAGGAATGATATTTTAAATATAATCGTTCCATTAAAATTAAACAAGTATATGGTTGCCCTAAACGGGACTTCTACAGAAAATGACTTGCCCATGCAAGGGCTAATCAGAAAAATAACAAAGGAACCAAATAAGGGTAAAATAAAACGAATTAGGATTGGTCCTATGTTCTTGTCTAGACTCAAGAATGTGCAACTGTGTAACTGAGATTAAACACAAAAAGGCTAGCGTTTAATTCACTCAGTGTTGGCTCTGATACCAACCTGTCACACCCCGATATTTCCACGTATTACCAGTGGGGAGTATCGTGACGTAGTTGATGTCATCATAGTCAAACAACACAATATATAAATGCACAGCGGAAGCAAAAGATAAATATATTACAATCTGAATATAAAGTAATATCAAGTATTACAACGGAAAGTAAAGGATCCACAGGCGGATCTTAAAACTTAAACATTGTTCAACAGACTTTAGACGCCTAGAACTGGCAAGATTCCTTATTAACGCCCTGAGCTTCCAGCCAATTACGTTCAGTACCTGTCACTTAACCTTTTTGAAAATACGTCAGTTTACACTGGTAAATACAATTAACCGACTCATTTGAAAAGGTTTAATAAAATTGATTTGAATGCACAAGGCACAACATATCTTTATAACTTGGGACAATTATTTTTATAATCTTGTATACAGATTTACATGTTCGTTATACGTTCAGGGCCCGATGTAGAAACCGAGTCAAAATTAACAGACACACCATAAGTATAGGCCCACAAGAGAGTGGGATACTGTTTCCCTTATGCACTGTCAGGTGTATGCCTACACCCCGTGCATAAGTCGTGGCCATTTTATAATACAATGATGTCAAGGATATCCGGGACATAGTTATTAACCCCCAAAGGCCTTTATTTCAAACAATACAGATTAAAACGGGTTACCTCAATAATTTAATCACAATCCGATTAAACATTCAATACCCGACCAAGCGGTATTATATAATACCGTATCCCAAGCCCGTATAGGGAAAATAAGTTAAGAGTATTTACCTGAGCTAAATATAAATTCAATCCCAGCCGTATATCAAATCAGCAAGTACAGATAGCTTTTACTGGGCTCCTAATCTGGAACGAAGGTTTTTAATAACCTATTAGAATCCTAACGGGTCTTTAATTAAGCCTTGACTTAGACCGATTAGTTTTCAAAAGGAAGATACGGTTCAAACGCTTGATAAAGCGAAGATCGGATTAGAGTGTGGTTTTGACTCGACAAGCTTGTATGCTTGTTTAATATGGGTAACTTAAACACATTCTGGATTTTGAGACAAAAATGATATGGTTTGACCCGTTTCGGCTAATATATGCAAACTAGTTACATAAGCCGATCCGAATGCGAAAAGTGCGTAACGAGTAACCAAATGAATCATATATAGGTTTCCTAAGTTAATATGCCTTAAATATGTTGTGATATCAGTAGGATACCTTCCATTATGCCCAAAACAAGTTTAATCTTAATTTAAGCCCCGTAGGGGTATTTTGGTCATTTTAAAGATTATAAAAGAGATTAAATGAAATTCAGAGATTCGGGTCCGAATACATCAGTAAAATAATTTATTTATTGTTGGTAAGAGGTCTTATATGACAAAAATGGTTTTAAACCCATACAAGGCGTTTAATACGCGTAAAGAGCCGTTTTAAGCGATTTCCGGGTTATACAGGAAATCTGAGTTTTCTGATCAGGTTATAAAGTTCAAAATACTTTATTTATTATATAAAATCAGTATCAATTGGATTGGTGTCAAAATACTATGTAGAACTCATTTTATAAACAAAAAGGGTATAATCGGTATTTACCGAATTAACGCCATAACCTTAGGTTATGAGCAGGTTAAAAATAATTAAAAATATTTAAAAATCCCAAAATATTATATTACATCAGTGGGTAAAAGGTTTGGTGTCAAAAATTGGGTTTAGATAGGCTTTATGCTAATTGCGCCGTTTAAATACTAAAAAGCGTTCTAATTACGCTAATGAGCATAACTCCTAATCTAGACCCCCAACTGATGTGAAAATTTAGGGACATGTTTATAAATCAGTAACAAAGATTATTGTCCTTTCACATATTCAAAATTCTCGTTTTATGGTCAAAAGGGCATTATGGTCAACATTAAGCAATTAACGGAAACGTGTAAACGAATCGGACAATCAATGAACCAACCACAGAGGGTTATACTAACATGTAACCTGGTCCTAATGAAGTCCTAATGCATTTCTAAAACATGCTTAAACGGGTCAGAACTGAAAGTCAATGCAAAAGTCAAATTATGCGACTTTCGGTTCCGAACTGGGTCTCTACAGAAAATTGTCGGGTTGAACATGTTTAGACATGTTCTTACATTAATTACCAAGTTATATTAATGATCAAACAGGTTGTAAGGGTTCTACATTGCTAATTATGCATAATTTCAAAAATTAGGATCCTGTTGACTTTTTATAAGCAACTTTGACCCGAAATTTGATCTAGTTAGAGTGGGAATCATAGGGAGCCCTTTTAAGGGTTTATTGCCCACATAATTACCAACTTATAACTACCTTCAATTCGACTAATCACTGTACCATTAATGATTAATCGCTAAGTTAACCGTTAATTACGACGGTTTGACTTTTAAGGTAAAACTAAGTAAAAACTCAACTAAGAAAGGTTAAGCATACTTACTGAAGTCCTATGCACGATTAGGAATGCTTAGAGTCTGCTCTTGAACTCCCAAAAGCTCCATAAATGCAGAAGGAATGAGTGATCAATTGGTTGCAACAAGAGGCCTTTTATAGTGCTTTTGATCTATGACACACAAGCCTAGCAATTGCCATGGATCATCCACAGATGTCTCCTAGGTCTAAAAATAATGTAGGGGTCGTCCAAAGATGTGGAAAATCATTTTTAAGTCGGTTTAAAGCTCAAAACAGTCAACAGCCAAACTTTCTGTCGCTGGGCAACCCTTACGGACCGTAAGGGGTTGGCTTACGGTCCGCAAGCCTTTTCCAGAAGGCAAAAATATTTGATCTTTCGAGCTTTGAAAGGGCAACCAGTGTATTTCGAATTTTAGCCTCAATTATCAGTATGGGGCCTCTTATTATGGGTCTTGAACAGTTATGTACCCTACCATTTTGAAATGTTTTCATGGACTTTAAAGGAAAACCATAAACGATGGTTTGTCGTGCATTTCTTCGTAGGATTCCACTCTTGCAAATAAGAGTCAATTATTGCTAGTGTTTACCGGATTTGAGTATATCAGATGTTTCTAATATAAATTAGGGTCTTGGGATTTATAACGAGGTCGTTCAGAGGTACGAATTTACATAACGACACTTTTAAATCCTGCCATACATCTTTAACTAGATCCGGGTTTATAACACTTTTTGTCTTACATGACACGTGTCGTTATTTTATTGAACACGAATTTTCGAGGTGTTACATTGTAAGTATCATAACCCCCGGTTACGTATTAGATACGCCGCCCGATTGATCTAGGGTTCCGTAACGGCTGTCGAGGTTCTGCCCGACGTAGTCGTTGGAATTCTGTCTCGGGGAGGGTATTACTAATGTAAATATTGGGTTATTATACTAACGTGTGTGCATTGTGTAATTAATATATAATCACCAGGAAACCACAAAGGAAAACCCTAAGATAGCAATGTGAGTAATCCTCTTTTTGTGTAAACCTTTTTTGTGAGTAATCTCCTTTTTGTAAACTGTTTTTACAAAACCTCACATAATTAATATTATATTAAACAGTGATTGAGTATTTGTATTCTACAATTATCGTCGGTATGTTGGGGTTTTGTATACAAAATTTGTTACTACATTGTGAGTAGTAACATGACCACAAGTCGGGTTGACAGTACCGTGGGTGGTAATTAAAGTAGATGGAAACAAATGTAATTACGCGATCGTCCTCAATACTGTAGACTGATAAAACCTGTTTTGATTAAACTGGGATTCACTCACCAGTATTTCTTGCTAATAAAATATTTTAAACACGTGTTTCAGGTAACTTAGTGTGAAGCCAATAAAAGCCAGCTGGAGAGCACTGAAGGCTTAGAAAAGTTGCAATAAAAGTTACCTAATTTAAAAAGGAGAATTATTTTCAATAATTGGGTTTATTCCCTATAAATGTATTATAAACAAAATCAGGTTTTATCCCATCTATTTATTTTAACATTATGGTGTTTAACTCTGATAAGAATATTTCCTAACTACGGTCCTGATGAAATTTCCCCTGCCAAATTGATAAACACCGATACCACTGAAACTGGTCGCGGCCGCCCGTTCATGGGTTATTAGGGGACGGGGGTCGTGACAGAAGGTGGTATCAGAGCTATGCCTTGGTTTAAGCCCTTTAGGTGTTCTTCCAATACCTAAACCCTTAACCAATAGTGTTAGGAAATTAATATCTTATGTGTTATCCTGTAAACATAAAAATCTTAATATGTTTATTATGATTTCTGTTTTATTTCACGAATCTTAAATTCCTAATATGTGTTACCCATATCTGCATCTTACACTTATGCTATAATATATAAATGATATATATATATATATATATATATATATATATATATATATATATAAGGGGAAGGTTCAAATGAAAACCACTAGTTATTGTGAAAACTCGAAAACTAATTAAAAACCACTAAAAAGAAGGGGGGGAGACTTTTAATGAAGGAGGGGTAAAATTGGAAAAAAAATATATAACTTTTCAAACATTTCCCATTTCTCCATACGTTATCATTTTAAAACAAAAATGGCACCATAAGATCACAAATTTTTGTATCTTTCATTCAAGTATATTCGAGCATATTTTTTATGTCATAAAAAAAGATTTATGGTGTCGTCTTGTTTTCAATACTATTATTATAGTAGTGCACATGTGCAATATAACATGTACTACAATTGCATTACATGCTTAAAATTAGCTTTTTGAGTCTAGTTTAGCTTTTAGGGTTAGTTTTTTTGGAGGTTTAGGATTAGGATTAGGTTTTTGGGTGTGGGGGGGAGGGGGGTTTAGGTTTTTGGGGGGTGGGGGTGGGGGGGTTTAGGTTTTTTTCGGGTTTATGTTTAGGGTTTAGTTTTAGGTTTTCGGGAGGGTGGGGGGTGGGGGGGTTTAGGTTTTTGGGGGGTGGGGGGTTAGGCTTTTGGTGGGAGGGTGAATTTAGGTTTTTTTTTGGGGGGGGGGGGGGTGGGGGGTTTAGGTTTTTGGGGGGGTGTCGGTGGGGGGTGGGTTAAGTGGTTTAGGCTTTCCGTATTAGTGTACTACACATGTGCAGTACAACCAAAAAAAAAAAAAAATTTTTTTTTTTTTTTGAAATTTTTTTTTTTCATATATAAAAACCAGCGAAATTTATAAAAAAAATTGAAAAAAAAAAAATTTGTGTGTTTTTAGGCTTTTTTTAGTTAGTTTTCGAGTTTTCACAATAAAAGTGGTTTTCATTTGAACCATCCCCTATATATATATATATATATAGGGAAAGGTTAACATACAAAAACCCTTATCGTACTTCATGTACGCGACGCGCGTAACCATCGGATCAGGGCAAAAATCACACATGGATCAGTTAATCACGCATGGGAGCCAGTTAATCACGCATGGGAGCAGTTAATCACGCATGGGATCAGTTTTTTGGAGATAATCACGCATGGGATCGTAATTACGCAAGTTAAGTTGATCAAAAAATGTGATAATCACGCATGGGATAATAATTACGCACGTTCTATTTCTGTCGCGTACGTTAACGTACGTTAAGCCCTTTTGTACATTATACTTTCTCTCTATATATATATATATATATATTAATAATATCATGTCTTAGTGAATTTTGTGATATCTTATATCTCTATCATATCCATAAGTATATGTGGGAACATAATGCAATATAAATTTTATAATAATAATACAATGTTAATATTAATATTTTAATATTAATATAAAATAAATGCAATTCGGATATGATACTTTGTAAACATCATGATACAAATATTTAGATAATATGTATTATACATAAATGATCCTATATCATTTAAAATTCTCAGGATATGTAACTCCTATTGTATCTTACAATGTGTTAGGAAAATGTATTCATAAAATAATATTCAATTTTTGTGATATATATATATATATATCCACATATTTATGTGAATACAATTCGAAATAAATTATATTGATATTGATATTAATATCTTAATTTAAAAATATAAAATAATACCCTTAGATATGATATCACTGAAATATAATAATATAGAATATTATTCGATGAAAACAGTATATTTTATAATTTGTGATATAATCCAAAAGTTTTACTCGATTTAAAGATATGTATTTATCAAAATTTTGATAACACATAAAATTATATTAATTTTGTTAAAATATAATATTTCAGCATTATTTAGATACAATAATAAAAATACTTTGTAAGTCACTTTATAATTCTTTATCGTATTATTAAATATTAAATATGTAGATTATTCATCAAAATTTGATAAATTACGAAATTTTGTGTATAATATTTAACATGCTAGAGAAATTTTTTTACGCAAACGCTATTCAACAAAAGTCTTTGATATATACTGTTACTATTTACCATCATTATTATTAATATAATACACTAAATTAAATATTATTAAATCCTGTTTTAAATTAAAATTAATAATTTTAATAATATTTTGGAAAAATAAAATAATTAGCTCTTGAATAAAGCTATGTTAAAAGAATTTTATAAAACAAAATTCTTAATTTAATTTATACAAATAATGAACAAGAATTATTATAGTTCGTAATTCATAATTGACGATTTTAAAACTTAAGCATATATATATATATATATATATATATATATATATATATATATATACAATGGAAGATATAAAATATTTTATAAGACAGTATTTATGAAACAGGAATATGTATAACAACTTGATACTGTAATACCTATATATCACTTGGAAATAGCCTAAACCTATTTCTTAGATTATATGTAAATCAGATATATGTATATTTTATATAACTTGTATCAATAATATAAATATTGTTCCATCTATGCAATAAAGATATGTACAAAAACATTTAGTACAGTATAACGATATGATTTAAAATATATGTACATATATCTCAGAAGAAACAATTTTTAATATTTGATAAGTTTAATTCATTTCTTAAATTATATTTAAGTTATATGTACACATATTCTAAGATGAGAATGATACTTTATATTAAATTTTGTATTCTCTGTTGTGATTCTTTAATTAATAGATATAATAAAATAAGAATTTGAATTAATCAACCTGTCAGTTAAAGGTTAAATTGTTCTAAAAGAATCTAGAAAATTTATAATTTTAATAAATTTATTCCTTTTGATAAAATTCCTTTTATTCCAAAATATTATGTTCAATAAATTAATAGAAATTTATTTTGTTATTATAAAGAAATAAACAAGGTTATGGGGATAAACAAGATAATTAACACAATCAATTATGTAATTGGATTCTTATAATTTGATATTATATTACAGGAAATTTTAAACTTTATATTTATACGTATGTATATACAAGATACAATTTTCCTAATAATATATACAATATAATAATCAAATGTCTTTTGTAGAAGGACAAGCCTTTATATAATAGAAGAAACAAACCTACATGTTTACTCAAAATCTATTTTGATACCCAGCTTTCATAGCACCACCTCTTGAAAAACAATAAATGGGTCAATAACGGGAAAATCACAGAATTTCATATAAAGATTTTACCTTTATTTTGAATACCTATCCAGTCATGAGTTCTGGAAATAAAATTAAGTTAAGACAATATAGAGAGAAGCTATTACACCAAAGGAAGAAACAACACCTATAAAATATATATTTTTCTTATATTATATAGTAAGAGAAAATGTTAAGATATAACATGTATATATATACCTTAATACATATAATTATTAACGCATTATACTGATGAATTATGACTATAATTGTGTTGAACAAAATGTGCTTGTATAATTACCTAGTTCTGTGATAATTATATCTGAACATATTTGTAATTCAGATGTCAAAGAAAATAGCATGTGATCAAGAAATTCAGACTAGTAATGAAAACTCTTTAGATAGAAATACTATAGAAAATATAATAGCTCAAGGAATATCGAATATCATACCTTCTGTGACAACTGTCAAAATTTCAGGTATCCGTACAACTATTAAACCATGATTAATGCTTAATGACTGTGCTGAATCACAATTAACTGCTTACTGATTATTGCCATATACATACATGTGCATCACATATTGCATAATGTCATATCATTATTGCATGAAAGCTTATTTGACTCAAATGAAGCACGAAACATAGTTAGCACAGTTATCAGATAAATCAGAAATATGCTGACGGAGTTCAGTAAATAGCCAGACAAGTGTTGAGACACAGAATGAGCTAGAAACCAACTCTTACACTAGTATAGTGTGTAGGAAAGTAAGGATCATAAAACTGCCTTCCTAGAGATAGTTTAAGTGCCGGAAAGTACCTAAAACTCACATAAAGTGCTTAATTCAGCAAAATTCAGCATTTAAACAATCTAATATTATGCAGAAATATGGTTAAATGGTCCTGTATGCTTTCCTAAGTGTCGAGAATCAAAAGTGTCACAAAAGGGTACATAAAGCACACTAAACTGCATAGTTTAGCACCTTAACGAACCAGTAACCAACCGAACAACCGGACACTACCCGAAACACCAAATTTTCACTAGAAGCACCGTTTTAACATTACCAAGCTAGTTATGGTCCCTGAACATCATAACACGTCATAAATATCTAGTAACTAAGATAACTAACTAGATACTTACATTTTTACCCTAAACTAACTAATATTTACAAACCTAGCCTACTACCCCCCCCCCCCCACACCTAGTAATCGGCCAACATGGCCCCCACTTGGTTGATTTGTTTCAATTAAATATTAGATTATGTTCCCTTGTGTTGAGCATATTATACATGAGTTAAAATGATGAAATGGGTTATAAGTAAACTTGAAGGATCATAGTCTCATTTCTACACACATCAAAACACACACAAACTTCTCCCTCTCCCCTTTTGTGCTCTCGACCGAGAATCAACACACACACACACCCACCATATTTGATCAAGCTTCATACAATCCAAGTATATACAAAGGTGTTAGAGGTTACACAAAGGAGCTAGGAGCTTGTGGAAGTTCAAGGACCTCTTTCATTTGCTTTTATCCATCTCTAAACCTCACTTGATCATCCCTAGCCTTGAGCTAGTGGTAAGAACTTTGATCTTGCTATTTTACATCTATTTTAAGTGGTTAAAAGATGATACATAATGTTAAACTTGAAGAACACTAAGAATCAAGAGAATGAAACTTGAACATAAGCTTAAATCATGAAGAAATCATATTGTTTATGTGTTGATTTACTTGTTGATCATTGTTTGCTTATGAAAATGATGTAGATCATCATATGATCTTGCTAGATCATGATTAAAAACATTATCTAGCAAGATGAGAGAATGAAGATGTTAGAGATTCATAGATCATCCTCACATAAAGCATGAACTTGAAAGAATATGTGACAACTCGTATTTCCGAACTTATCTATGTGCTTAATGTAACGTATGTGAACTTAGTGTAATTATTTGATATGTTGACTTAATGAGATGATATGTGTTATATGTTATGTGAGTGTATGTATTATGTGAACGCACAACACAACCCGATCGCACAAGCCCATTCGGGCTACACTCATTACATTCGGATCAAGGGCAACCCATGATGGCTCGGCCCACTCTCTCTTTACACGCATAACAATTAGGGGAAGGGTACACTCCTCATTTGTTTGCTAAACATTTTACACAAACCCTACTCTCTTTCTCTCCTCTTGAAGCCGACGCCAAACAACATCCCATCCTCATCGAAGCTCTTGATTCGGATCACTCTCATCTTATCTTAATCGGTTAGTGATTTATGATTTGGTGTTTTGTCGAATGATGTTATGATTTATATGATTCTATACATTGATTTGTAAACGATACATGATGAGTTTTGTGTTCAAATAATCGGTTCATAAGTGTTGCATGACTTGAATAGATTATGATTGTTAATCATGTAGAGTTGATAATTAAGTGTTAATGATCTAGAATCGATTGAATGATATTTGGCCGAGATGTATTCACATTTGAATGATTGGTTGATGGACTGATTATGTTAGCATGTATGCTAGAAATAGGAATCTTCGACTGATAATATGATTAAGGGTTTTGTTAAGTTGTTGTTCATAATTATGATTTTAGGGTTTATGTGAATCAATTGTTAAAAACAATGATTTGATCGATTTCTGCTTGGTTTGGAAGTTGTTAGCATTTATTGATAAATTGTGAATTTGGAAACTAATTGAATAGATGTAACTGATTGCATGAATCACGAGAATTAGTTAACCATTCGCACAAGACCTCTTGGTCGCACAAGAGGTCCATTCGCACAAGAAGTCCAGTCGCACAAGACTGTCGGATCGCACAAGTTGTTATGTTTGCTTAACTGTTGGGCCGGGTATACTTGTTGGGCCGGACTAGTTTCAATCGCACAACCCAAATGGATCGCACAAGCTATCCGGATCCTACAAGCTCATCCGGATCGCACAAGACTTTTGCATGTTATTGTTGGGCCGTGTATTTTTATGTTTGGGCTTTTGACTATTTGGGCCGGGTGTTTATCTGAATCGCACAACATGATGTGGGTCGCACAAGGCTGTGCCGACCGCACAACATGTTGGGCCGAAGTGTTTATTTGGGTTATGCTAGTGAATTTCACAAATGGTTCGGCCCAATACATCTTAAATCGTACAAGTATGAAAATGCTATGTTCTTGACTGTTATGTGTTTGCCATGATCTGTGCATGTTCGTAACTTACTATCTTTGTGTAAACATTACGTGCACTATTTGAACCTAGACCTGACTTGTATGGTAACCATGTTAGGACGTGGTTGACCTCTAGCAGCTCGATTGACCTTTCGTTATCTGCCGAGCTAACCTAAGGTGAGTTCACACATTCTACAAAGCATGGGATTCCCAGGGGTTGGGAATGGGGTTAAGGAACATGGATTCCTCGTCCTTTCTTGGGTAGGACAGTACTGGTTCAGGAATGTAATTCCTCGTCCTCATGGACAGTTAACTTTTACTAGACCAAAACTCTATCACGAAGTCCCTCCTTTTTATATCGACTTAATCGCCGGGCCAATGGTGAGCGGGTCATTAGTTAGATAGCGCTATTTAGGTCTGACAAGCCTCACACCGTGCCGCAGAGGACGGGCGTGAACTAATGGATCTGGGCACGTCAATGTTGATAGACATTGACAGTTCAGGGCACATAAACATGACTACAGTCAGCAGTCGATATGGTAACGAGTCTAGTGTATACATGGGGTAGCCCCCACGGCCGAAAAGCCAGATAACTAAACATGGGGTAGCCCCCACGGCTGGATTGCCAGAGTTAATGGGTTAAACAAATCACGTTTTCAACTATGGGGTAACCCCCACGGCAGGGATGCCAGTTAAAGGAACTGTTTTTGGAACAACTTAAAACGAACACCCAACTGTGAACTCGCTCAACATTATTGTTGACTCGTTACTACATGCTTTGCAGGTCAATAGGTACTTAGCTGGAGCTTGCATGGGGGAGAGTCGTTGTGGGACATGGATTGCTGCGTGCCATGTTAAACCCTGGGATATTTAAACTTATGTTTTGGTTTTAAACATTATGCTTCCGCTTACAACTTAAACTATGTTTGTTTTGGACACCAATTGTGTTGGTTGGACTTTTACAATTAATTACTTGCTTGTTCAATATGATTGGTGGTTTGATCCTGGTCAGTCACGCCTCTAAGCGGTGATACTCCGCGTGTGGATTTTGGGGGTGTGACAGAATACATTGATTTCTTGTAAAATGATGATTAAAGTGAGTTGTAAGACTTGTAAATCTAAGATCTCATGGATGATTTTTCAAGAAACCAAGTTAAAAATATAAGTTTTACTTAATCTTGGTTCTTAAATAAATAAACCTCATTTTTGGAAGGTTAAACAAGTGTAGAAGTATATGTGTAACAAGAAAAATCCATGAAGAAACATTTTTAGAAAATATGATCATAAGTTGTAAATATCTATATTCTTTAAAAATGAAGTTTTCAAAGAATCAATCACACTTTAGAAGGTAACAAGGCTTACTAAGAACACTAGTAAGTTACTACAAATTTTTACAATTTTTCAAGTTCATGAAATAGTAGATTATGCTTGTTTTTGGAAAAATTGGTAAGTACAGGTTGTTTATTATTGATTGTGTTGATTTTTACAAAAGAAAATGGTATGCTTGAAAGCACGGAAACCTCCATTTTGAGGGGAAACTATGGCAAAATTTTTCAAAAAATTAAACACTTAGAAAAATATTTCTAAATAAATATTTATAAATGTATTTTAAACCATGAATTTTTCACATAAAGTTTTCCATGATTTTTGTTACAAAAATACAAATATTGGAGGTTGGTTTTCATAAATAAAAGTGACTAAATATGTATTTAGGAAAATATATATTTAGAGGTCACCATGTGTGTGATTATTTGTATATTATGTGTATTAGTTATATTATTTTAGGACTTGAAATAATATAACTCACTAAAACACCAAAAATTACCATCCAAAATATTACCAAAATTCCAAGAAAATGAATATACAAGTTATACACAAAATAATGGTGAAACCGAACAAAGAATATAACTCACAAAAATATTCTGGAATTTAATTTACAAGTATATTTTGGTAAATAATATTTTGGACACCAAGTGAACAGAAATATGATTTTTACAATTACTACAAGAATATATCATATTTTGACAAGGGAAAAATATATTATTTTTGGCAAGTATAAATATATATTTTTCTTGAAATTTTTAGAAGATATATTATCTTGAAAGAAATATATATTTTCTTAAACAAACATGAAATACAATATTTTTTGGGTGAAAGATATATTTTCTCAAATAAATATGAAATATATCATTTTTGGAGAAAAATAAGTTTATATATATATTTTCCAAGTTAGACTTGAAAATATATTATTTTTGGAACTTGTGAGAAAATACAAATATTTTTGCCAAAGAAAAATTATAAATAATTTTTCTAAATAATATTTATTACAATATATATTTTGGAAATATATATTGGTGAACTTTTATTAAGGATAATATTCCGGAAAAATTAATACAAAATAAAGTATAAGAATACTTAATGAATACAATAAAAATATGTATTCTCGTACGTATGAATACACACCGGAATACGACCTCAATACACGGAAAAAATATACATATACAAGAATACAAATACACCCATCCTTGGGAAGGAAATACAAGTATAAATACTTGAAAAGTATTAAGTTAATATATATTGTTTTAACAATTATTCCAAAATTTAATAAATATAATTTAAGTTAAAATATTTATTATTTTAACAAATAATTATATAACATGGGATAAGATTGGAGATACAAAGAACGTAACTCGAAGACACTAACTAATACTAAATCAAGGCACGGCCTGTTCGTCTAATAGACATTACTACGTTGTAGGTAGTCGTGTACGTCAGGCGGAGCTTTGAGTTACGGTGTTACGAATAACGCAAGACTATGAGTTCATGACCCCCCCTTTCTTTAAACTGTTTTGTTTTATAACTTCGGGGGTGAAGTACATGTTACAAAATGTTTACAAACAATTACAGTTGGTATGGTTAGCTAAGGATTGCATAGTAGATCATGTGAATGGGTAGGCACACTCCTAAGACCATTAATCCTCGTGTTAGGACCGAGGGGCATGAGTGATAGATCTATTTGGGTGTAGCGAGCCCACACCCATGTGGACCGGGGTTTGGCCCATGAAGTGACTATGTCTTATAGTCACCGGGGTTTGGCCCATGAGGTGACTATGTCTTAAATCGTACAAGTATGAAAATGCTATGTTCTTGACTGTTATGTGTTTGCCATGATCTGTGCATGTTCGTAACTTACTATCTCTGTGTAAACATACGTGCACTATTTGAACCTAGACCTGACTTGTATGGTAACCATGTTAGGACGTGGTTGACCTCTAGCAGCTCGATTGACCTTTCGTTATCTGCCGAGCTAACTTAAGGTGAGTTCACACATTCTACAAAGCATGGGATTCCCAGGGGTTGGAATAGGGTTAAGGAACATGGATTCCTCGTCCTTTCTTGGGTAGGACAGTACTGGTTCAGGAATGTAATTCCTCGTCCTCATGGACAGTTAACTTTTACTAGACCAAAACTCTATCACGAAGTCCCTCCTTTTTATATCGACTTAATCGCCGGGCCAATGGCGAGCGGGTCATTAGTTAGATAGCGCTATTTAGGTCTGACAAGCCTCACACCGTGCCGCAGAGGACGGGCGTGAACTAATGGATCTGGGCACGTCAATGCTGATAGACATTGACAGTTCAGGGCGCATAAACATGACTACAGTCAGCAGTCGATATGGTAACGAGTCTAGTGTATACATGGGGTAGCCCCCACGGCCGAAAAGCCAGATAACTAAACATGGGGTAGCCCCCACGGCTGGATTTCCAGAGTTAATGGGTTAAACAAATCACGTTTTCAACTATGGGGTAACCCCCACGGCAGGGATGCCAGTTAAAGGAACTGTTTTTGGAACAACTTAAAACGAACACCCAACTGTGAACTCGCTCAACATTATTGTTGACTCGTTACTACATGCTTTGCAGGTCAATAGGTACTTAGCTGGAGCTTGCATGGGGGAGAGTCGTTGTGGGACATGGATTGCTGCGTGCCATGTTAAACATTGGGATATTTAAACTTATGTTTTGGTTTTAAACATTATGCTTCCGCTTACAACTTAAACTATGTTTGTTTTGGACACCAATTGTGTTGGTTGGACTTTTACAATTAATTACTTACTTGTTCAATATGATTGGTGGTTTGATCCTGGTCAGTCACGCCTCCAAGCGGTGATACTCCGCGTGTGGATTTTGGGGGTGTGACAGATTGGTATCAGAGCCATTGGTTATAGAGAACTTGGTTTTAATAAGGGAAAATGATTTTGTTAAAACCAGACTATAACCTGTACTGTGCTCTACGATCCACAACGACGCTTCGCTCCACGTGCAAGGCTCGACATTCTAGGTGATATGGTTTATGTTTTATTGCCTACTTGCTAGACTACGTAGAACTTTGCTTTTGGTATGCTTAGATAAACGTAGCAACTGTTAATTGAAAACACATGTGTGCTTACTCTCTTCTGTCATCGCACTTTCGCGAACCCTTCTCACTCATGTTTCCCTTGATATGAAGATCATGTCTGGACGCGTTAACATGACTCAAGCCCAGTTGACGGCTCTGATTAACGAACAGGTTGCTGCGGCACTTGCAGCCGCACAAGCAGGAGGTATACCCTGCAGTTTAAAACCCATTCTAGGATCTTTAGGTCCTACTCTCGTGAACCTACCTTTGTGTTAAACTTTGTCCTTTCTTACACCCACAATAGGTCAACATGCTCAGCCACCTGTGTGCACCTTCAAAACCTTTATGGATTGCCGACCAACTACTTTTAGCGGCACTGAAGGAGCTGTAGGTCTCCTCCACTGGTTTGAAAAGCTCGAATCTGTGTTCGAGATGTGTGAATGCCCTGAGGCTCGCAGGGTGAAGTATGCTACCGGTACTCTAGAGGGTTTAGCGCTCACGTGGTGGAACGCTCAGGTTCAAATGCTGGGGTTGGTTGCTACTAACGCCACCCCATGGAACAACTTTAAGGAAATGATCAAGGAGGAGTACTGCAATCGCGATGAAATTCATAAGCTGGAAGTCGAGTTCTTCAACCTCAAGTTGACGGGGTCAGAAATTGAGGCGTACACAAAAAGATCGAATGAGCTTGCTATTCTGTGTCCTACTATGGTGGACCCTCCAATTAAGCGTATCGAACTATATCTCAAGGGCTTAGTGCCAGAAATCCAAAGTCATGTGACTTCAGCAAACCTCGCCACCATCCAGCAGGTTGTTCAGTTGGCACACCGTCTTACTGATCAGGCGGTGGAGCAGAACAGGTTACCAAAGCGTATAAGTGCTACAGCTACTTCGGACGCTCCTAGTGACAACAAGAGAAAATGGGATGGAGCTTCAAGCAAAGGTTCAACTTCTGTGCAATCTCAGTCTCAGCAGAGAAGGACTGACGACTATAAGAGTCCTAGTCAGCAATCATCTGGTAGTCAAAGTCATGGTGGGTACAAGGGAAATCACCCCAAATGCAATCGCTGTAACCTACATCACAGCGGGCCATGCACCAGGGGTAACTGTCATCGGTGCAACAAGCCAGGCCACGCAGCAAAGGATTGCAGAAGTTTATACCCCGCAAACCAGAATCGTCAGCAACAACAAGCTCAACAGAATCAACGCCAGCAGCAGCAGCAAGGTAACAACAAAGGGTGCTTTCAGTGTGGAGCTGAAGGTCACTTCAAGAGAGATTATCCCCAACTGAACAGGAACCAGAACAACAATAACAACAACAACCAGGGGAATGGAAACAACGGGGGTAATAACGGCAACGGTGCAAGGGGACGTGTGTTCGTTATTGGCCAAGGTGAAGCAAGGAATGATCCCAACGTGGTGACGGGTAAGTTCCTTCTCGACGACTTTTACGTTACTGTCTTGTTTGATTCGGGTGCTGATACTAGCTACGTGTCCCTAAAAGTTAGTCAAATGCTTAAGCGTACCCCAACATTATTGAACCCCAAGCACACTGTAGAGTTAGCTAATGGTAAAAGTTTAGAGGTCACCCACATAGTCAAGGGTTGTAATCTTGTTCTTGCTGATCATACTTTCTCGATCGACCTCCTTCATATCACTCTGGGTAGTTTCGATGTTGTCATTGGGATGGACTGGTTATCCCAACACCAAGCAGAAATTATTTGCAACGAAAAGATTGTCCGTATTCCTCGCTCAGATGATGAACCTCTCATGATTCGTGGTGATAAGAGTGGTGCTGTTGTGAGCATCATCTCTTTCCTTAAGGCCCAAAAGTGTTTGCGTAAGGGCCACACTGCCATTCTGGCTCTCGTTACTGACACCTCGAAGAAAGAGAAGAAGATAGAAGATTTTCCAATTGTACGCGACTATCCTGAGGTATTTCCTGAGGAACTACCTGGCCTTCCGCCGCATCGCCAAGTCAAGTTTCTGATTGAACTAGCTCCTGGAGCAGCACCAATAGCTCGAGCGCCTTATCGTTTAGCCCCATCAGAACTAAAAGAGCTGTCTACGCAACTACAAGAACTCTTGGATAAGGGTTTTATTCGTCCTAGCTCTTCGCCCTGGGGAGGTCCAGTGCTATTCGTGAAGAAGAAAGACGGTACCTTCAGAATGTGCATCGACTACCGTGAACTCAAAAAGGTGACCGTGAAGAATCGCTATCCTCTTCCACGCATCGACGACCTATTCGACCAGCTGCAAGGGTCGAGCTTTTACTCGAAGATTGATTTGAGATCGGGATATCACCAGCTGAGAGTCCGAGAAGTGGACGTCTCCAAAACAGCCTTTAGAACTCGTTATGGACACTATGAGTTTTTGGCCATGCCTTTTGGGCTGACAAACGCACCTGCGGTCTTCATGGACTTGATGAATCGAGTGTGTAAGCCTTACTTGGACAAGTTCGTTATAGTTTTCATCGACGACATCCTGATCTATTCGAAGAGTCAGGAGGAACACGAGCAGCATTTAAGACTCATTTTGGAACTCCTTCGAGCAGAACAACTGTAGGCCAAGTTTTCAAAATGCGACTTCTGGCTTCGTGAAGTCCATTTCTTAGGCCATGTGGTAAACAAGGATGGGATTCACGTTGATCCATCCAAAGTAGACTCGATTAAGAACTGGCCTGCACCTCGTACACCAACGGAAATTCGTCAATTTTTGGGCTTGGCAGGTTACTACAGGAGGTTCATTAAGGATTTCTCCAAGATTGCACAGCCTCTCACCTCACTAACACAGAAAGGCGTTGTTTATCGATGGGGAAATGCACAAGAGTTAGCGTTTCAGCACTTAAAGGATAGACTTTTTAGTGCACCTATCCTTTCATTGCCAGGGGGCACAGACGACTTTGTGGTTTACTGCGACGCATCAATTCAGGGTCTTGGTTGTGTACTGATGCAACGGGATAAGGTTATAGCCTACGCCTCACGCCAACTCAAAGTTCATGAAAGAAACTACACCACGCACGACTTAGAGCTGGGAGCTGTTGTTTTTGCACTTAAGATATGGTGACATTACCTATACGGTACCAAGTGCGCCATCTACACTGACCACAGGAGTCTCGAACATATCTTCAAACAGAAGGAACTGAATATGCGACAACGATGATGGGTCGAACTACTGAATGACTACGAATGCTCGATCAGGTACCACCCAGGCAAAGCCAATGTTGTGGCTGACGCCCTCAGTCGAAAGGACACTGCGCCCAAGTGCGTACGAGCTTTACAACTCACTATACAGTCTAGTCTTCCTTCTCAGATACGAGATGCTCAGGTAGAAGCATTGAAACCAGAAAACATCAGGGCTGAAGCCCTACGCGGCTCAAGGCAACGTTTAGAACAGAAGGAAGACGGTGCTTACTACGTAACAGGACGCATTTGGGTCCCACTTTATGGCAACCTACGAGAACTTGTGATGGATGAGGCACACAAGTCTCGCTACTCAATACACCCTGGTTCAGATAAGATGTACCATGATATCAAAACTACGTATTGGTGGCCTAGCATGAAAGCTCACATAGCAACTTATGTTAGCAAGTGCTTGACTTGTGCAAGAGTCAAGATGGATTATCAGAAACCATCAGGCCTACTCCAACAACCAGAGATACCGCAATGGAAATGGGAGCAAATTTCCTTGGATTTTGTTACTGGCCTGCCTAGATCTTAACGTGGTAACGATACTATTTGGGTGATCGTGGATCGACTCACAAAGTCTGCTCACTTCTTGGCTATCAAGGAAACGGATAAGTTCTCCACTCTAGCAGACGTATACCTTAAGGAAGTTGTCTCGAGGCACGGGGTACCCACCTCTATTATCTCGGATCGAGATGCACGTTTTACTTCAGAACTGTGGCAAGCAATGCACAAGTCTTTTGGCTCACATTTAGATATGAGCACAGCTTATCACCCGCAAATGGATGGGCAGTCTGAACGCACCATCCAGACCCTCGAAGACATGCTTAGGGCATGTGTAATTGACTTCGGCAACGGCTGGGAAAAGCATCTGCCACTTATGGAATTTTCGTACAATAACACCTACCACACCAGCATTAAAGCTGCCCCGTTTGAGGCATTGTACGGGCGTAAATGCCGGTCACCTCTTTGTTGGGCAGAGGTGGGGGATAGTCAGATTACTGGTCCAGAACTTGTAGTAGACACAACAGAACGAATTGCTCAGATACGAGAACGAATGGCGGCAGCTCGTGACCGTCAGAAAAGCTACGCCGATAAGGGCAGAAAACCACTTGAGCTCCAGGTTGGGGAGCGAGTGCTACTAAAAGTTTCACCCTGGAAGGGTGTGGTTCGTTTTGGTAAACGAGGCAAACTTAACCCACGATACGTTGGACCGTTCGAAGTCATCGAGAAAATAGGCAAGGTGGCCTACAAACTGAACCTACCAACAGAACTCAGTGCAGTTCACAACGTTTTCCACGTGTCAAATCTGAAGAAGTGTCTGTCAGATGAGACCCACATAGTTCCCTTGAAGGAGCTCACTATCGACGAGCAGTTACGATTCATCGAGGAACCAGTTGAAATCACGGACCGGGATGTTAATGTCCTCAAGCGTACTAGAATACCTCTCGTTCGAGTTCGTTGGAACTCACGTCGCGGCCCAGAGTTCACCTGGGAACGCGAAGATCAAATGAAGCAAAAGTATCCCCAACTATTCGCAAACAGTACAACCACTACTGAGGCTGAAGCTATGGAATTTCGGGACGAAATTCCAGATCAACGGGGGGAGAATGTGACACCCCAGGAAAACCATGCAACTTAACTAGCTTCCTCAGTGAGTACGTGCTAAATTTCGGGACGAAATTTCTTTCAACTTGTGGATAATGTGACAACTCGTATTTCCGAACTTATCTATGTGCTTAATGTAACGTATGTGAACTTAGTGTAATTATTTGATATGTTGAGTTAATGAGATGATATGTGTTATATGTTATATGAGTGTATGTATTATGTGAACGCACAACACAGCCCGATCGCACAAGCCCATTCGGGCTACACTCATTACATTCGGATCAAGGGCAACCCATGATGGCTCGGCCCACTCTCTCTTTACACGCATAACAATTAGGGGAAGGGTACACTCCTCATTTGTTTACTAAACATTTTACACAAACCTACTCTCTTTCTCTCCTCTTGAAGCCAACGCCAAACAACATCCCATCCTCATCGAAGCTCTTGATTCGGATCACTCTCATCTTATCTTAATCGGTTAGTGATTTATGATTTGGTGTTTTGTCGAATGATGTTATGATTTATATGATTCTATACATTGATTTGTAAACGATACATGATGAGTTTTGTGTTCAAATAATCGGTTCATAAGTGTTGCATGACTTGAAAAGATTATGATTGTTAATCATGTAGAGTTGATAATTAAGTGTTAATGATCTAGAATCGATTGAATGATATTTGGCCGACATGTATTCACATTCGAATGATTGGTTGATGGACTGATTATGTTAGCATGTATGCTAGAAATAGGAATCTTCGACTGATAATATGATTGAGGGTTTTGTTAAGTTGTTGTTCATAATTATGATTTTAGGGTTTATGTGAATCAATTGTTAAAAACAATGATTTGATCGATTTCTGCTTGGTTTGGAAGTTGTTAGCATTTATTGATAAATTGTGAATTTGGAAACTAATTGAATAGATGTAACTGATTGCATGAATCACGAGAATTAGTTAACCATTCGCACAAGACCTCTTGGTCGCACAAGAGGTCCATTCGCACAAGAAGTCCAGTCGCACAAGATTGTCGGATCGCACAAGTTGTTATGTTTGCTTAAGTGTTGGGCCGGGTATACTTGTTGGGCCAGACTAGTTTCAATCGCACAAGCTATCCGGATCGTACAAGCTCATCCGGATCGCACAAGACTTTTGCATGTTATTGTTGAGCCGTGTATTTTTATGTTTGGGCTTTTGACTATTTGGGCCGGGTGTTTATCTGAATCGCACAACATGATGTGGGTCGCACAAGGCTGTGGCGACCGCACAACATGTTGGGCCGAAGTGTTTATTTGGGTTATGCTAGTGAATTTCACAAATGGTTCGGCCCAATACATCTTAAATCGTACAAGTATGAAAATGCTATGTTCTTGACTGTTATGTGTTTGCCATGATCTATGCATGTTCGTAACTTACTATCTCTGTGTAAACATACGTGCACTATTTGAACCTAGACCTGACTTGTATGGTAACCATGTTAGGATGTGGTTGACCTCTAGCAGCTCGATTGACCTTTCGTTATCTGCCGAGCTAACCTAAGGTGAGTTCACACATTCTACAAAGCATGGGATTCCCAGGGGTTGGGAATGGGGTTAAGGAACATGGATTCCTCGTCCTTTCTTGGGTAGGACAGTACTGGTTCAGGAATGTAATTCCTCGTCCTCATGGACAGTTAACTTTTACTAGACCAAAACTCTATCACGAAGTCCCTCCTTTTTATATCGACTTAATCGCCGGGCCAATGGTGAGCGGGTCATTAGTTAGATAGCGCTATTTAGGTCTGACAAGCCTCACACCGTGCCGCAGAGGACGGGCGTGAACTAATGGATCTGGGCACGTCAATGCTGATAGACATTGACAGTTCAGGGCACATAAACATGACTACAGTCAGCAGTCGATATGGTAACGAGTCTAGTGTATACATGGGGTAGCCCCCACGGCCGAAAAGCCAGATAACTAAACATGGGGTAGCCCCCACGGCTGGATTGCCAGAGTTAATGGGTTAAACAAATCACGTTTTCAACTATGGGGTAACCCCCACGGCAGGGATGCCAGTTAAAGGAACTGTTTTTGGAACAACTTAAAACGAACACCCAACTGTGAACTCGCTCAACATTATTGTTGACTCGTTACTACATGCTTTGCAGGTCAATAGGTACTTAGCTGGAGCTTGCATGGGGGAGAGTCGTTGTGGGACATGGATTGCTGCGTGCCATGTTAAACCCTGGGATATTTAAACTTATGTTTTGGTTTTAAACATTATGCTTCCGCTTACAACTTAAACTATGTTTGTTTTGGACACCAATTGTGTTGGTTGGACTTTTACAATTAATTACTTGCTTGTTCAATATGATTGGTGGTTTGATCCTGGTCAGTCACGCCTCTAAGCGGTGATACTCCGCGTGTGGATTTTGGGGGTGTGACAGAATACATTGATTTCTTGTAAAATGATGATTAAAGTGAGTTGTAAGACTTGTAAATCTAAGATCTCATGGATGATTTTTCAAGAAACCAAGTTAAAAATATAAGTTTTACTTAATCTTGGTTCTTAAATAAATAAACCTCATTTTTGGAAGGTTAAACAAGTGTAGAAGTATATGTGTAACAAGAAAAATCCATGAAGAAACATTTTTAGAAAATATGATCATAAGTTGTAAATATCTATATTCTTTAAAAATGAAGTTTTCAAAGAATCAATCACACTTTAGAAGGTAACAAGGCTTACTAAGAACACTAGTAAGTTACTACAAATTTTTACAATTTTTCAAGTTCATGAAATAGTAGATTATGCTTGTTTTTGGAAAAATTGGTAAGTACAGGTTGTTTATTATTGATTGTGTTGATTTTTACAAAAGAAAATGGTATGCTTGAAAGCACGGAAACCTCCATTTTGAGGGGAAACTATGGCAAAATTTTTCAAAAAATTAAACACTTAGAAAAATATTTCTAAATAAATATTTATAAATGTATTTTAAACCATGAATTTTTCACATAAAGTTTTCCATGATTTTTGTTACAAAAATACAAATATTGGAGGTTGGTTTTCATAAATAAAAGTGACTAAATATGTATTTAGGAAAATATATATTTAGAGGTCACCATGTGTGTGATTATTTGTATATTATGTGTATTAGTTATATTATTTTAGGACTTGAAATAATATAACTCACTAAAACACCAAAAATTACCATCCAAAATATTACCAAAATTCCAAGAAAATGAATATACAAGTTATACACAAAATAATGGTGAAACCGAACAAAGAATATAACTCACAAAAATATTCTGGAATTTAATTTACAAGTATATTTTGGTAAATAATATTTTGGACACCAAGTGAACAGAAATATGATTTTTACAATTACTACAAGAATATATCATATTTTGACAAGGGAAAAATATATTATTTTTGGCAAGTATAAATATATATTTTTCTTGAAATTTTTAGAAGATATATTATCTTGAAAGAAATATATATTTTCTTAAACAAACATGAAATACAATATTTTTTGGGTGAAAGATATATTTTCTCAAATAAATATGAAATATATCATTTTTGGAGAAAAATAAGTTTATATATATATTTTCCAAGTTAGACTTGAAAATATATTATTTTTGGAACTTGTGAGAAAATACAAATATTTTTGCCAAAGAAAAATTATAAATAATTTTTCTAAATAATATTTATTACAATATATATTTTGGAAATATATATTGGTGAACTTTTATTAAGGATAATATTCCGGAAAAATTAATACAAAATAAAGTATAAGAATACTTAATGAATACAATAAAAATATGTATTCTCGTACGTATGAATACACACCGGAATACGACCTCAATACACGGCAAAAATATACATATACAAGAATACAAATACACCCATCCTTGGGAAGGAAATACATGTATAAATACTTGAAAAGTATTAAGTTAATATATATTGTTTTAACAATTATTCCAAAATTTAATAAATATAATTTAAGTTAAAATATTTATTATTTTAACAAATAATTATATAACATGGGATAAGATTGGAGATACAAAGAACGTAACTCGAAGACACTAACTAATACTAAATCAAGGCACGGCCCGTTCGTCTAATAGACATTACTACGTTGTAGGTAGTCGTGTACGTCAGGCGGAGCTTTGAGTTACGGTGTTACGAAGAACGCAAGACTATGAGTTCATGACCCCCCCCCCTTTCTTTAAACTGTTTTGTTTTATAACTTCGGGGGTGAAGTACATGTTACAAAATGTTTACAAACAATTACAGTTGGTATGGTTAGCTAAGGATTGCATAGTAGATCATGTGAATGGGTAGGCACACTCCTAAGACCATTAATCCTCGTGTTAGGACCGAGGGGCATGAGTGATAGATCTATTTGGGTGTAGCGAGCCCACACCCATGTGGACCGGGGTTTGGCCCATGAGGTGACTATGTCTTACAGTCGGAGGCCCGGTACAAAATCTGCTAGGTTTGAGCCTTCCTACGTCGTTGCGCGCATGTTAATGGCCTTGCAAACCATTAATTGATCTGTTTCCTTGTTTTGATTTCATACCAGGATTTACAAAACATACATACATACAATGATTACAAGGTTTCATTCATACACACAAACAAACACATGAACTCGCTCAACTTTTGTTGATGTTTTCAAACTACATGTATTTTAGGGAATTAAAAGTGGATCTGGCGGGCGTTTGGATGTTTCAAGTTGCGTTAAGAATAATGGATGTCATCCGTTGTCTTAGGGTTTGGTTAGTGTGTCTTATCCTGGACGAGACACATATTCCAAAGCCTGATTTTATTTAGAGTCTTTTGATGAGTCCTTAGGGAACTCTAAACAACTCGTATGGTTTGTAAAATTTGAATTTGAAGTCTATGTTTCAAACAATGATGGTTGTGATGTTTTTAAACTTATCTAATGGATAATCATCTATGGTTTTAATCATATAGTTGTTGTTATGATTGAATGTAATGATATTAAGCAAGTCACACATAATCACGCTTCCGCAAAAGACAGGGTGTGACACCTTCGATCATTGAAGCTATTAAGATTTCTATGCCTATAAACGAAGATCGTACTATACATTGTAGGCATACTCACCACTTCAAACCTAACCCTAGTTCCAAGGGAAGTCATGATATTCGTATCAAAACTTCACCTTCCAAACGAAAGAAAACCACAACCTATGGATACTCCTATAAGGAATTACGCTCCGACAAATCATGTAAAGACCAAGAAATGGAACTAGCAATCGCGCAGTCTACCTGCAACAACAAAAAACATTCAAGAAAACACCATTCTAGGAAGACACTTCGCTGTAATTTCTGCAAGAAGGCTGGACACGCAGAGGAAGAATGTAGAAGGAAAACTAATGTATGTTACAAATGCGAAGACCCAGGTCACATTCGTCCCTACTGCTCGAAACTATCTAAGGCACCCGAAAACGAAGACCAAAATCCCGAGGAAGCTAAGGAGAACGCATAAATGTTTACAACATCGGAGGCAACAACAACTTTTAATAAACACCCTTATGTTTTGTCAATGCTACCGTATTAATTGACTTTTAATTCCGATCAAAATTCTATAAATAAAAGGTTCTTTATTTTTCTTTTATAGAGCCAACTCTCATTTGTCTCGTCTCTTGATAAATTCTTATGTCACGCATACATTTCCTGTCATACATGTGAAATCACTTCAAAAGATCATTTACTCATGAGTTTTAATAAATATTTTCGTTATACTCTTTTTGATAAACCCCCTTATGATTTTAAAAATACTGACTTTTGATAATTGAGTCAACAGATTTCTTGGAAAACTCCTTTTTAAAGATACTTACCAGATTTTCATTGAAATCATTTCTTGTCAATACATATATCCATTGTTGGAATATGTCCAAACCAAGCTCAATTGTTTGAACTTGTTCACAAAATCTATTCACTTCAAAATCCCATATGATGAGTTGAGATCATCATATTCGAGGTAATCTCATTGTTTGAATCATAGTAAACTTGTTTAAAGTCTTCAATTTCGATGTATCATTTGTTAAAACACGACACCTTGCGGTGGCAATTTCTTTGAAATTTAAACTTATTCCATTTCCACAACTGAGGTACAAATATATCTATTTTCTGTTGATTCAAAACCAGTCTTAATACAATTTTGTGTTAAGATAAAGATACCTAAATTCCTATTCCAACGTACCTCCAATATCTCTTTGATCGATCCTATGATATTCAGTTATTCATTAGAACATCTTATCTTTTGAATATCTAGATTCACTTCATTGAAACTTTTAGTCAATTTCGAGAACAGTGAATTCGTTCGGTCACCGTAATCATTGAATTCTTTCAATTATTACAACACCTTGCGGTGTCTGTATAAATTTGTAGCCTGTGCTAAAATCTTGTCAGATCATATGTAATTTGTTTGACTCATCACACAAGTAGTCTTGATACAATTCTGTATTAAGACAATGATACACTAAATTCTATTGTATTAACCGGTGTATCCTTGCCATTTACGTAAATTTCACCGATTTCTGGTTTGATCATTGATAAATCATTTTTTATACTTCCATTCTCAAATTGAGATTATTGATTCAGAATCTCCTTCAATTAATGATCAAAGTAAGTTCTTTTCTGACATTAAATCCTATTTTTTCTACATATCATTGCATTTCGAATTTTATGCCTATTAAATCCTTCTTTTGATTTGTGAAACTTAGTCACCTTGATAATGGTATCATTTCCTCTCATTTAGTAAATATCAATTCCTGAAACTAAGTTTTAAGACCATTGAATTCCAATTATCCTATGATATCCTTATATTCATCTTTTGGTTCTATCCTAGACACCTTGGTAACCGACCAAAAGACGTGACGTAACCCCAAAAAGATATCATAGCCCAAATCTCGAGGACGAGATTTAAAACAAGGTGGGGAGGATGTAAAATTCCCAGAAATTTTAAAATCTAAAATAAAGTTATTATACGAGTAGGTGATGGGTAAGTTGACCAATAGAAATATAAGGTATTTTGGCAAACGTAGAAACCGTTTAATAATTATAATAATAAAAAATACATTATATTTGAACCTACTCTGTTTTAATGAAACTTGGTTCAAAATATAGATACAAATATTCTCGTTCTAATGATATATTCATTATTTTATAAAACGTCATATTTTAGAAGTTATACGCGCCAAATAAGTGAAGTAGATAAATTAATTATAATATATAAATTAATAAAATAATAAAAACAATAAAAACATTTCACTAAAATAAAGTGTACGTAATTTTTAAATAGATTAATAATATTAACATTTGAAATTCTTTTTGAATGCATGTATGCATTAAAGTTTAGTATATACGTGTATTGTTTTAAGAAATCACAATCCAAATTGATACGTGGCTGCATATCAAACAAGGCTTTGCCTTCGAGGACTATAAATAGAAGACTTCCATTCAAGCTCTCATTGTTCATTTCCTGCCTCTCGCATTCTCTCTCTAAATATTAGAATTCTATTTTTCTATAATAATAATAATAATAAAGCCCTGTCTCGTTTTAAGTATTTTAACCCCTGTTCACTGATACCCTGTCCGATTGATCTGGAGCCCCGTAACGCATGTCAAGGCTCTGCCTGACTAAATTTGTTGGGGTTCTGTCTCGTGACGTAGGGATAAAGTTGGATTGGGTTAGTTAATGCGAGTGCATTATATATTTTATTAAACAGTCTAGGAGTTATACCCAAGGTATAACAACCCTCCTTAAAATATTTTAGACACCCTCAATTGTCCTAAAATACACCCCGTATATGAAAACCGGCTTCGAAATCCCTTTACCTCATTAAATAACAAATAAAAACAATAAATTAGGTCTGTCGCGGGGCGCGACAGACTCTCCTTCATCCGTCGCGGGCCGCGATCGAGTAACAAGTGGCGAGATCTGGTGACGCCATGTGGCAGGACACGTGTCAACCTCATCCGATGACTCAGCATACCGGTTGCCACCTTAGGGGCCCTCGCGGGCCGCTTAAACCTTCTTCTCATCTGTCGCGGGGCGCGACAAAGTGCTATACCAACACTATAAATAGGAACGATCGACTGTCATTTGGAAATCGTTCAAAATCTCAAAATATCTCTCAATTTCTGTAGGGTAGGCATAATATCGGGTATAATACCCCCCTAATTAGCGAAGCTCTGCCTCGTTGTAAGTATCATAACCCCCGGTTACGTATTAGATACGCTGCCCGATTGATCTAGGGTTCCGTAACGGCTGTCGAGGTTCTGCCCGACGTAGTCGTTGGAATTCTGTCTCGGGGAGGGTATTACTAATGTAAATATTAGGTTATTATACTAACGCGTGTGCATTGTGTAATTAATAGATAATCACCAGGAAACCACAAAGGAAAACCCTAAGATAGCAATGTGAGTAATCCTCTTTTTGTGTAAGCCTTTTTTGTGAGTAATCTCCTTTTTGTAAACTGTTTTTACAAAACCTCACATAATTAATATTATATTAAACAGTGATTGAGTATTTGTATTCTACAATTATCGTCGGTATGTTGGGGTTTTGTATACAAAATTTGTTACTACATTGTGAGTGGTAATTAAAGTAGATGGAAACAAATGTAATTACGCGATCGTCCTCAATACTGTAGACTGATAAAACCTATTTTGATTAAACTGGGATTCACTCACCAGTATTTCTTGCTGATAAAATGTTTTAAACACGTGTTTCAGGTAACTTAGTGTGAAGCCAATAAAAGCCAGCTGGAGAGCACTGAAGGCTTAGAAAAGTGGCAATAAAAGTTACCTAATTTAAAAAGGAGAATTATTTTCAATAATTGGGTTTATTTCCTATAAATGTATTATAAACAAAATCGGGTTTTATCCCATCTATTTATTTTAACATTATGGTGTTTAACTCTGATAACAATATTTCCTAACTACGGTCCTGATGAAATTTCCGCTGCCAAATTGATAAACACCGATACCACTGAAACTGGTCGCGGCCGCCCGTTCCTGGGTTATTAGGGGACGGGGGTTGTGACAAAGAACGCAAGATAACAAAGTTCAATTGCCTTTTAGTCATTAGTTGAAAGTTGAAATAAAAAGAATGAAGCCTACGATTCACGTATATCAGCCTACCATGTTTTCAGCAATCTCTTAAAATAGGTGACGATATAGATGCGTAGCTTAAGGTTGGGCAAAGACAAAAGAAACAGAAACATTAGACTGTAGCCTACGGTCATAACCGTAAGCTACAGTTGACAGAAATCAGCAGCATATACACAGTTGAATTATGAAGGAAATTAAAAGGGTAAATCCTAATGCACGTGGGAGGCCATGATGGTTTTATAAGAAAACATCAATTCTCATTATGGATTTTATGGACCGACATATTAGACTAGTGACACGAATTGGGAGGTGGGCCATACATCACGTGAACAATACACACATATATGTTGAAGATAAAGTAACATCACAAGATCATAAATATATAATCTCACACAGACAAGAAGTGGGCCAACCAACATCTTGGATTTTTGGAATTGTTTTGATTGGGCCGTCACATGTAGCATCTCGTGGGCTTGTGGACATATGGAACATGGGCCGCACATGTGGGTTTGATTGGGGCGGCATAGGGAGTCAACAACACATTAATGGATTCTTGACAACATTATCATCATCTCGACAGCAGAGGGGAGAGAGGCACAAGATGATGATTTCAACCGTGTAGCAAGCCGATCATCCAATCTACATGAGCGGCTAAATCTTTTAGTGGTTTCCTCCGGATGGAGGGTTTTTGTAAGTTAGGTGAAACTATTTGTTTGATATAATTGTTTTAACTTAGTGATCTAAGCATTCGATGCTTATCACCTTTGATTTGATTTATTGGTTGTAAACAATTGCATTTATTTAAACCTTAATTTCTAAGCATTCAGTTCCTGAGAGTTCTAGTAATTGGGATATATTTGACATGGGGCTAGGGTTTGTAAATTGTAATTGATAATCATTTGATAACCTCCCGTTATGTATTGACCGGAGTACATAGTCGTTGGTTATCACAATTAATTAATCGGTTTTAATACCTATGTCTATGTTGGTTACGATTAAACACATAGTGGAAACTAACTGTAAAACCTGAAATCTGAAGGAACCATTTTCTTTCTTATTGATTTAAATCTAAATTTTTATTCGTTAACTTAGACAATTCTCTTAAACAATTAAACCATCAATTGAATTTCACTTTTTAGCATTAGTTAATTAATACTTAGCATAATAACACTTTCCACAATCCTCCTCTGGTTCGATATCCGACTTACCCTAGCTACTAGTTTATTTCAGTTTTTGCATGTCACTAACGACAGACATCAAAATGGCGCCGTTGCAGAAAGGTTGTCACACCCCGATATTTCCACATAACCCGGTGTGCCCGGTGGGGAGTATCGTGACGTAGTTGATATCATCATAGACAATTAAACACAGATATAGCACAGCGAAAGGCTTGGAATGAAATTACTATTACAGACCGAATGTTCAAAGTTCAAAATAATAATTATACAGACAGTGGTGTTAAAGGATCCATAGGCGGATCTAATAAATGTACAAAATGACATTTAACAGACTTTTGGGCATCCTAAGGATTTGCAAGATCCTCTATTGATACCAAGCAGCTCCCGACCTATTGCGTTTAGTACCTGTCACTTAGTCTTTTGAAAATACGTCAGTTTACACTGGTAAATACAATTAACTGACACATTTGAAAATATTTCAAAAATTTATTTAGGTGCACAAGGCACGAAATACCTTTTATAACTTTGGACAATTAAGAATTTTAATCTTGTACACAGTTTGACATGTTTGTTAAAACATACGGGGCCTAGTATAGAAACCGAGACACGATTAACCGACAAACCACTTTATAAACCGACAAAGGAGTTATTCCCAACCTTGTGGATATAATATATTTTTAGCATTTGCATATGTCAGGAGTATGCCTACACCTCGTGCATAGGTCGTGGCCACTTGCAATTAAATGAGCTGAGGATATCCAGGAGCTCCAATGTTTAAGTTATCAAACAAAACAGGTTAAAACGGGCTATGCAGATTTGATAGCCACAATCCGACTAAGTGATCCCATACCCGACCAAGCGATAATAAGTTAAAAGTATTTACCTGAGTTATAACTTGATTTAAAAGCAAGAATTAACAACTCAGCCGTATAATTCACTTAGACACATGTAGATAGCTTTTACCGGGGGCTCTAGTCTGGAATGATGGTAATATTAACCAATTAGAATGCTAACGGGTCCTATTTAAGTCATAGACTTAGACCGGCTAGCTTAAAGAATGAATTACGGTACAATACGCTAGATTAAGCGATGACCGGAATAAAATGTAATTTAGACCCAACAAGTAAGAAGACTTGTATAATGTGGGTAAACTAAATACACTCTGGAATTTGAAGTTTAAATGATAAGGCTAAACCCGTTTCGGTTAACTTATGCAAATTAGTCACATAATTCGAACCGAATGCGTATAAGCATTAACGGGTAACCGGATGAGTCATATACAAGTTCCAAATGTTATTATACTAAAACATGTTATAATATCAGTAAGATATCAACATGTATACCCCTTAAGGATTTAAAACCGAATTTAGCCTCATAAGGGCATTTTGGTCATTTTATATGTAACACCTCGGAAAAAAAAATCACGTCCAATGAAGTATTGACACGTGTAATAAACCCTAATGAAGTCAAACGTTGAATTTAAGGGACTAATTTTTCGAAAAATCGAAAACCTTGTTTATGAAAGAACTGGAAGTATTATCATACCCAAAATAAGCTTCTAAATAACCTTTTACGGTTTTATATTCACAAATGAGCCACTTGCTAATCAAGTGTAGCCGTTTATGTGATTAATTGAAAGTTTGCGCAGAAAAGGGTTAAAAGCGTCAACATGTTAATTCGTACCTCTGAGTGACCTTTTAACAAACCGAGAGCCACATGATATTTGATTATACTCTCGGGATTGCCAATCATTGGCCACCCAAGGCTTTTATGCCCAAAAAGTGAAGTTACGCGCAACTTTGCAAGTATAAGGGACTAAAAGTGTCAATATGTTTAATTATACCTCTGAATGACCTTTTATCGAGCCCGAAGCATTTTGATGTTTAATAATACTTTCAAGAATGCCTAATATGAATTAAATGAGGCTTCAATGCTATTAAATGATGAGTTACGCAAGTTTGCGCATTAGAAGGACCTAAAGCGTCAAACTGCTAAAGTATACCGATTCGTATGTTATCGGACCTTAGGGAATATGACCATGAGATAAACATACCATAATTATCCCTAATATATCTTAGATATAGGCTTAGAGGTGTTTGGTGCGCAAAAATAAGCTTTTAAGTCATGCAGGGACTAAAAGTGTCAAAAAAGCGCACAAGTTTGCGTTTACGCGCATATCTTACATTCTGAATATCCCCGGACACCCAAAAATTTATGTAAGCACTAAAATATTTTATTTTAGTGTTTGGCTTGATAAAATCCATTCGTCACGCAATTTGGATCGTTTTTCGCGCTTATGCGCATGTCGTCGTAATTAAGCGAACATCGCGATCGTACGACCAAACGAACCGACATCCGGGATATTTTTGAGCATGTTTCATGTCCACAATGTTTAGGAATCATTTTAGGGCCTTGAAAATGGTTTAACGAGCCTTAAACATGTCGGAAATGGCCTTAATACACAACGGGGACTGAAATAGAAGCTTTGGAAACTGTTTACTGATCAGAAGGACCTTAGCGTGACACCTAGCCCCCTTGGCGTCACGCGAGGCCCTTTCAGACCAGAAAAAGTTGTTTAATCAATTACAAACAGCTTCTAAACACCCAAAGGCCAATGCCACATGTTAATCCCTGATGTTGGGGGGCCATTTTGAGTTACCACAAGTTTGCAACAAGTGTAGGGACAAGATCAAAGCACGATATTCAAGGAACGATCCTAACGGTTCCAAGAATCCTATAAATACCCCTTGGTTCACAACTCAAAACCCACTTGAAATCTAAGTTTTTCTCTAAGTGGTTGTGTTCATACACTTCCTACCTGAGATTACTTGGAGATCAAAGCTTTCGGGGACCCTTTGTAAGTGTTCCTTCGTTCTTTTATTCGTTTTAGCGTTAAAGTCAAACTTTGTTTGACTTTCTGCATTGACCAGTTTATGGTCAATGCGAGGTTCATTTGAACTTCATAACGTGAGCGTAATCACGATGGTTATAGTCCCTAGTGACTATACCTACTGATTACCACGTTATCTAGGCTCAGTGACGAGTCGTAGTTTCGGCCAAAATGAGTATTCTTGCGTATTTTGTAACCAAACTACCCTTAGGTATCAAAACCGTTTGTTTTGATACCAAACCTGTTTTCTAAACTTAGTTAAGCATGTTTTAACATGCTTAGCTCGTCACTTTTAGTTTAGTGCTTATATAGGGTCGTAAGGTAAGCGATCTAAACAATCGCTTATACTTTCGAACCCGACCCGTTTGGTCGATCATTAGGATCCGACCAAACACATTAGGTGACCATAGTATATAGGGAATAACCTTCCGAGGTTATACCTTGTGGTCACGACATTTAGTTAGTTGTATGACAGGTAGTATATATGCCTTAGGTAAATGACCAAAATACCCCTTCGGGGCTTATATTGAGATTAAACTCGTTTTGGGCATATTGGAAGGTATCCTAGTGATATCACAACACATTTAAGTCATATTAACTTAGGAAACCTGTATATGACTCTTATGGTTACTCGTTACGCGCTTGTCGCGTTCGGAACGACTTATGTGACTAGTTTGCATAAATTAGCTGAAACGGGTCAAACCATATCTTTTTGGTCTCAAAATCCAGAATGTGTTTAAGTTACCATATTAAACAAGCATACAAGCTTGTCGGGTCAAAACCACACTCTAAACCGGTCTTCGCCTTATCATGCGTTTGAACCGTATCTTCCTCTTTAAAACTAACCGGTCTAAGCATAGGCTTAATTAAAGACCCGTTAGAAATCTAATAGGTTATTAAAAACCTTCGTTCCAGATTAAGAGCCCCAGTAGAAGTACTTGTGCTTGCTGAATTGATATACGGCTGGGATTGAATTTATATTTAGCTCAGGTAAATACTCTTAACTTATTTTCCCTATACGGGCTTGGGATACGGTATTATAATAATACCGCTTGGTTGGGTATTGAATGTTTGATCGTATTGTGATTAAATTATTGAGGTAACCCGCTTTAATCTGTATTGTTTGAAATAAAAGCCTTTAGGGGTTAATGACCATGTCCCGGATATCCTTGACATCATTGTATTATAAAATGGCCACGCCTTAAGCACGGGGTGTAGGCATACACTGAAAGTTGCTTAAAGGGAAACGGTATCTCACTCTCTTGTGGGCTTATACTTGTGGCGTGTCTGTTAATCTTGACTCGGTTTCTACATCGAGCCCTGAACGTACAACGAACATGTAAATCTGTATACAAGATTATAAATATAATTGTTCCAAGTTATAAAAGATTAATTTTGCCTTTGTGCATTTTAATCAAAGTATCAAAATATTTTGTGCCTGGTGCATCTAAATCAATTTTCTTAAACTCTTTTCAAATGAGTCGGTTGAGTGTATTTACCAGTGTAAACTGACGTATTTTCCAAAAAGGTTAAGTGACAGGTACTGAACGTAATTGGCTGGAAGCTCAGGGCGTTAATAAGGAATCTTGCAAGTTCTAGGCGTCTAAAGTCTGTTGAACAATGTTTATGTTTTAAGATCCGCCTGTGGATCCTTTACTTTCCGTTGTAATACTTGGATATTACTTTTTATTCGGATTGTAATATATTTATCTTTTGCTTCCGCTGTGCATTTATATATTGTGTTGTTTGACTATGATGATATCAACTACGTCACGATACTCCCCACCGGGCCCACCGGTAATACGTGGAAATATCGGGGGTGTGACATTATAACTTTTAAAAGGAGCTTGCAAGTAAACTGATGTTAAGGTCATAAACATTCTGTAAAAATATTTAATTTATGATATAATATCAGTAGGATATCAAATATATGTGTGGTTTATGCTTTAAGACCAAACTATGCACCGTATGGGCATTTTGGCATTTCACACATAGCTTTAAGGACTTAATGGGGATTTTGAGTTCATGACGTATACCTACTGTAAAAATATTTAGAATGATTTATAAAATCAATAGGTAACAAGTCTTGGCTCATAAATATGGTTTAAAACCATACTATGCGCCTAAACGGCGTTAAAGTCGTTAAATGACGATAATTACGATGTTTTAGTGAATCTGATGTTATGACCAGTTTTGAATAGTTAAAATATTTTATTTTTCATAACATATCAATAAGTAAAAGATTTTGCATGCATATTATGTTTAAAACCCATTTCAAGTGTTAAAATGGCATTATCGTCTTTTAATAACATTATACACGAACATGTGCATAAACTCAGTATGTAATCTGACTTGACATCCCAAATAATCTTAAATATGATATTATATTATATCAGTAGGTAATGAGTTTTGCCAAGAAATTATGTTTAAACTCATTTTAGATGTAAAAGGGCATTTTAGTCCTTTTAAAAGCATGATTTACGATTAATTAGGTAATCTCAGTTTATGACCAGATTATAAACATCAAAATATGCTAAACATGTTAATACATCAGAATATAATTCATTTGCATGCTCATTTATATTTAAAACCTCATTTTTAAACAAAAGGGCAATTTAGTCAACACTTAAGCATAATAACGGAACTTAGCAAATGAACTCATATTACTATATGACCATGTAATATAACCTCAGAGGGTTATACTACAATATAATATGGTCACAAAGGAACCTTAAAACAGAATGAAACTATACTAATTCGGTCCAGAACTGAAAGTCAAAGCAGAAGTCAAACTTCACGACTTTCGGTTGCGAACCGACCTTAAACCTAGAATTGCCGGGTTGAACATGTTTATACATGTTCTAATAATTATTACCGAGTTATTAAAGTGATAAAACATATTTTATAACACCCACATTATCAGTTATGAGTTATTTTAAAAACTGACCCGTTTGACTTTTTAAATTAATAACTTTGACCCGACAATTGACCAAGTAAACGTGATTATTAGGAGGTACCCTTTTGAGGGATTATCACCTACCTAATTACGATCACGTAGCCATGTTCGCCCCGAACAATGGCTAGACCATAATGGTCTAAACCGAAAGTCAAAGCTTTTTTCAAAAAAGTTTGACTTTTGGCTTTTAAAAGCCTAAAAACTTAAAAGCAGAGGCAAAGAACACTTACACAAGATCCTAGCTCGACTTTGAACTCAGGTGGGAGTCTCCTATAAGCAGGAATCACCAAGAAAGCAAGATAAGAGTGAAATTGAGAGGTATAAGGAAAATGGATGGATGAACACTCCTATTTATAGTGTTTTGGGATGATCTTGGATGATGCCAAGTGTTTAGGGAGCTCCCAAGATTGTTCCAAGTGTCATAGCAGGTTATAAAAACCATTAATAAGCTCATGGTATCGATTTGAGAGTGCAGGGTGGTATGAGTGGGGAGCAAGGCTGCATGCTGGCAGCTGTCCAGCTGTTTTCAACGTTGGGGTCTCTCTCGCGGCACGCGACAAAGAGAGAAGGGTTTGTCGCGGCCCGCGAGCCACTCCAAACTCAGCCAAACTTTTTTAAAGTTTGGCAATTTCAGTCCCTGGACCTTTAAACCCATTTTAATTTTCGTTTTTAGCACTTTTGGCCCTTCAAGTTAGGTTTTACGTATTCATGGAAGTATAAAAAACACCGTTAAGCTCCGGGTTCGTTAAAAGGACACTCAGAGGTATAATTAAACATGTTGACGCTTTTAACCCATCAGTTCTCAAACTTTTGATTTAATTTCCAAATGGTTTCGTAAGTCCAACATGTGGCTCGTTAATGAATACGAATACTGTAAAAGGTCATTCAGAGGCATAGTTTATGTATGTTGACACTTTTAGTCCCTCCACATACATCTTTTCATCATTTGTCAACATTAGTCCTTCATAGTCAATGTTTGACTTCATTAGGGTTTAGTACACGTGTCAACACATTATTGGACACGATTTTACGAGTTGTTACAAAGTGTTTGGAATGTTATGATGAAAGGATGGACCGATGGATGTGGTTTTACTAATGGATGGTTAAAAGTGATTGAAGAAGTTCCGATACCACTTGAATCTTGGTTGGTTTTCACCATGATCGCCTCTAAAACGTTTGAGCTTTCTGTTTTCCATCCCGAAACCGGAACTGGAATTTTTTTTCAAGAAGGCTGATGTCGTTGTTTTGGATGATTTGGTTTATGTAGATGATGGGTTTGACTTATTGATTGCGGTATAAAAGTTCGACGTTAATATACATTTGTTTGATAACATGACGTTGATAAGTAAGTTTTATTATATTATGCCAATAACTATTGAATGTTTTGTTGTAGACTACATACAAAGAAGTTCTGGATTCAGGTGAAGTGGATTTAGATGATGTTGTGATTGGACCTACGGTTGGTAATCCTGCGCAACTTACGAGTTTTGAGGATATTTTTCATGTATATATACACACATAATATTTATTTATTATTATGATTTAAAATACGGTTTCTTATATATGATCATTCTTATAAATATAGTCTACTGATGATGGCATATTCGATTCAAAGGTAGCGGCTCTGATTGATGAGTCAGTTGTTAAAAGTGTTGTAAGTTTAAATTTTCCTACTTTTGTTATCTATTGTATATAAACATATACAAATATACAACAAGTATAACAAGGTTTTTTAAATTTTTTTTGTAGCCTCAAGATCATTATGTAAAAGTAGTTGTTGATGTTAACGATCCTCAAGTTCAGTCTAAAGATTTTTCTGTTCATGGCACTCCTGCCTCTTCAAACGTTGTATCTAATGTAAGCGTTTATTAGTTTTACACTTCCCATTTTATTATTGTCGTAATATCTTGATATTCTTCTGTATGATTGAGTCTTAAACTTCAAAGCTGAGTTGAGAACATAGTTTAGGTTGATAAATAAAGTTAGAAAATTTCAACAATTTAGAGTTGTTATAGTCTAAATTAATTTACTTAGGTTGAAAAGATGCGCAATCTTCATGGCAAGACTATTGTTTAGGCTAAACAAGCCGTTGATAAACCGTGTAAAGTTCAAAAGCTTGATTTAGTATCATCCACTTCAGAGCCAATCTTATACTTCACCAAACAAGCTGAACACAGGCTTGTAAGTTTTTGCAGTCCTTACTTTCTTTCGTTATTTCAACAATTTCAGTTATATATCAATATTTTATAAAATTCATTATTCAATTTTCTGTTTTTTAGCATCTTCCATCAGATGTATCATCTGCCTTGGATCAGCGTATTGATAATCTTAAGCCTGTCAAGATCCAAAACCTGAAAGGTGAAGTCCAGGAACTGTTGCCAAGATCTGAAAAAACCAATTAGGGGTGAGCATAAAACCGAAATAACCAAAAAATCGGGACCGAAAAAACCGAATCGAAACAAAAACTGACGGTTCGGTTTTCGGATAATAACCAAAAATTTCGGTTCGGTTTTCGGATAATCATTTTCAATAACCGAAAATAACCGAACCGATAAGTTTTAATAGTATACCAAATCTATATATTTTTATGTTTAAGTTGTTTAAGTGTTACCCATGCTACTAAGAATTATTAATTTTATTCTTGTTTGTTAAATATATATAATAAGAACATTACCATGTTTATTTATCTTTCAAATTATTCATTATTTACAAGAACTAACAAAGTTTAATATAATAATTAAATAGTTTTCAAAGTATTGTAAAAGAAAACGTCTTAACAAAAACTTTGGAGCAACATTAAAATAGATTAGAAGGTTAGGTTTATGTGAATAATATTAATTTAAAAGACTAAATATATTAACTTAAATGTAAACATTTAAGAAAGGTTCTTAAACTATGAATTATACTTTTAAGTTTTGAATCTTACATAATTTGTTTCAAAAACCGAAAAAACCGAACCGAACCGTTGCTAAAACCGAAATAACCGAAACCGAAAAAACCGAAACTGAACGGTTTTTAAAAACCAAAAACCGAACTTTCGGTTACGGTTTTGCTTTTACCCAAAAACTAAACCGAACCGAACCGTGCAGACCCCTAAAACCAATACTGAATTCAGTTACGGAATTGTTGAATGGCCTGCTTATCTGAGATCTTGCAATATTGTTTTTGGTGATGAAGTTTCGTTTGAGTTTCACAAGTCTACTCAGTTGCTGCTGAAGCTAACAAAAGTTGTGCATATTGTGACAAAGAGAAAGCCCTCTTCATAAGTGTTGCTTTGGTTGGTGGTTTATAAACAATGTTTGATGTGATAGATGTTTGTGGTTGTACATTTGGTTCCTCAGTTGTGGTAATTTAGCTTCTTAGATATGTTTTGTATATAGGTATGTCTATAAACATGTTACATTGTCAATGGGTGGATACTTCTTTTTTTTTTTTTTTTTGATAGGACAACGGAAATAGTCTATGTAACTAATATATTAACTTATGATCTATGTTTATAATTGTCTATCGTCTATAATAGATAACAAGTTTTGGTACAATATCTATACACCTATCTATACTTTCTGCATTTGATGTTTTGAGAAGAAGTCGTTTTTCTTGGGAGAGGTTGGAAAAGTAGCAAATATGAAACTGGGGAAGAAGTCGTATTGTATTGTAATATATATATATATATATATATATATATATATATATATATATATGAACGGCTAATTTCTTTAATCTTTTGTCATCTGTGGGACTCGAACCCAAGACCTTTCACTTCCCAACCTTGGTGTTTTTAAAAGCTTTGGCTTTGCCAATTGACCACCACTCCATTGGTTTGTATTGTAATATATATTAAACAACTTATAATTTGTATTGTTTATGAGTTTGATATGTGTAAAAGTGTATTAAACAACTTATAAGTATAATAAGTACTTTTATAGTTGTATAGTTATTCGTTCTTTAATAAAATGGGGGGGGGGGGGGGGGGGGGTATTCCACGGTCCTCCCAACCGCCGAGGTGATCACACCTCGCAGACCGCCACCCTGCAAGCCTGAGTCTGGGGGTAAATCCACTACCGTAGGGGCATTTGGGAACGAGCACGCCGGAGTCGGACTCGAACCCGCCACCTCCGGGTTAATAAGTGGGCAGGTGGCCACTGGGCTGACACCCAGTGAAATTTCTAAAAACCACATGTGTTTGTACACAAGTTTTACTACTGGTAATTAATAAAAGTACAATGAAATAATGGAGCCTGTTTAATTAATTTTACATTTTTTTTATTTAATTGTTCTAACAATAAATGAAAATTGGAAAATAATCAATAAAAACATAAACAAATTAATAATCAATAAATGAGACTAACCTGCCATTTACCTTTTTAATATATGTATATATTCTTTGACACACACCAACTATACATATAAGCAATATATCTATTTCCATCTCGATACAACCGTTCAAAACAATGCCCAATTTTCAAAAACAGTCCCCAACGGTCATTTTCATCAAACGGTCACGTCATCCTTCACCCATCGGCAAAGTCTCCCCGATTTGGCTAGTCCCCATGCGACAAACAACCTTAGCGGCGGTGTTGCCAATTGGCAAAGGGGTTGCGGAATCCCCTTGCCGCGACCACCCCGTACACCCTAATATACATTCACCAACATATATGCTTTTAATTTAAAACCAAGGATATAATTATAGTTATTATTATTATTATTATTATTATTATTATTATTATTATTATTATTGAAGTGGAACACCCCCCCCCCCCCCCCCTCCCTCTTGTGTGTGTGTAAACGCGGTTGAAAAAAGCGGTGGAGAATGAAAACACCACTCAACCATTCCTTTCCTTTCCTTGGGTCAGTGGGCCCAATGCTTTTGCTACACACATCATTTTTACAGGCTAAAACAAATTAAGTACCCTCTAAATTACGGACCCCTTTCAAATACAATATACATCTTCGTTCTTTTAATTTTCTTTCATAAAACCAGTGGCGGATCCAGCCAGTTTTTTCACTGGGTTCTTTTTTCCAAATCATACAAGGTTTACACTACAAAAAAACGTTCTTTTCCAAATCATACAAGGTTTACACTACAAAAAAAAACGTTTTTTTTCCAAATCGACTGGGTTCCTGGGAACCCAGTAAACCCCTCTAAATCCGCCCCTGCATAAAACACACATATATACACAAGTAACGTAAATGTACCTAAGATGGTGGTACCTACCATAAACAAGAAAACAATATGCATTAGCTTAATTTTACCAACCAATCATAATGTCCAATGTCCCTCCACATGCCAATCAAATTACATGTTTTCCCAACATGCCTTAATTATACCATAACATCCTTTTACCTTCTTTTATCATGACATTAATAATCTTTTTCACCTTTTTACGCTTCAAAGTCAAGTCTTTTAGTAAATGTTATTGGATCATATTTTAGTTAATTTTATTGTCACAAGGTTTTAAACTAAATTTCATTGTAAATATTTATAAAAGTTTAATAAATGTCAACCCGCCCTTGTAATTGGCTAAACCACTAGTACAGGTTCAACTTTAATGTTTATCTACGTATGACTGTGTTGATCAGGGGCACAACTTCTATAGGGCGGGAGGGGGCGGCTAACCCTCCGAACTTTTTGCTTAGTAGTGGACAGTATGTAGTTTTCGTATAGAATTTTTTTAGTATATACGTTTTCGATCCCCCGGTCTTATAGAAATTTTTGGGTATATACGTTTTCGACCACCTGATCGGAAATCTCAATCTTCGCCATTGGTGTTGATTGCACCAAAACTAATATTATAAATGTGAACACCACCTCACTCGCGTCACAACTCAATGCACTTGGTTCGTTGATACACTCTTCAGAAGGACGCCAAGTATCCTAGAAAGAATGAAGAGTTAAATGCCATTTTAGTCCCTATGGTTTGGGCCATTTTGCCAGTCTAGTCCAAAGGTTTCATTTTTCGCCTATGGGTCCAAAAATGTTTCACCGTTGCCATTTTAGTTCACTGGGTTAACTTCATCCATTTTTTCTGTTAATGAGAAAGACAATTCGGTCATTTTATATGTAATTCTGTTTACAAACCAAGGGACTAAAATGGCATTTAACTCAAGAATGGAACAAACTTAGAATTAAAAAAATGTACGTTTGTTACATGCTGATCATGTTACCTTATATTCCATCTTGAACCCTTGTCATGATGGTTGCGTGTATATGCTATGAATAAGAGACGAGACCATACTCACATCTCTAAGACTAAAGGGTATGGGGGCCGGCTAGGACCGGCGCCGGTCCCCCACACCGCCCCCCTGAGGCTCGGCTCGGCCCAAACGGCTCCCCACAGCCGGGTGAGACGGTCCTCTTTCTCTCTCTCTCTCTCTTCTTTCTCTGTCCTCTCTCTCTCTCTTTCTCTCTCCTCTCTATCTCTTTCTCTCTCTAAATAATCAAATAAATTAAACTTTTAATTGTTTTTATAAATTATGTGGAGCCCCATTCTCCATCCCCCTCAAATGTGAAGGAGGCTCATCCCCCACGAGCCGGTGAAGTGGCGCCTACGTGGCGGCTCATCCTCGTGGGGATGAGCCTCACCATACCCTTTAACAAGTATTGCAAACACGCCAAGGAACGAGTTCATGCTAATCTAACCTGTAACAAGTATTGCAACCGGTAGAAACCTAAGTTTTTGTCGATGCATTACATTACTTCTCACACTAACTTTTCAAGATTTGTTATTCCTATGGATTAAAGTAGTTATTCCTATGGATTGTAACATGTCATACTACATGCCGTAGTATTGTGCTTGGTACTATGTGTGGCCGTGTCTTTGTTGTTTGTTTGTTTGTTCATTCAGTGGCGGATTCAGAATTTTTTCTACCGGGTTCCTTTTGGTAGATTTTCACTAATTCTCACTATTTTTTCCTAAATCGTATAAGGTTTCCACTAATTTTTTCATTTTTTCCAAACCAAGGGGATTCCTAGGAACCCCCAAAAACCCTATGGATCCGCCACTGTGTGTTCATTAGTTGTGCTCAAATAGACAAGATGCAAAACTGTTGGTAATGAGATATTTGATTTGCATGTATGATCGAGTAGAACAAGAATGATTCAAACTAATAAACCTGACTTTGATTGCGTAGGGTTGTTTAGAGACTCATGACATTGTGTATATATACCCTAAACTATGAAACGACACAACCCTTGTGGATCGATATGTCGATTCATATACAATACAATTACTTAGTTTGATACTTGACACGAAGACCCCTTGTCTTTACATATTTACATACGAGACACTAAATATACTTTCTAACAATGACACCAAGACCCCTGTATTTAGTTTATACTTCAATAAAAAATATCATACTTTCTAACAATGACACTAAATGAACTTTGTTAGAACCCAGTTAATGATAGCAAGTTAGAACTTATAGTCGCATACGCGTGTTCATTATGGAGTCAGGATGAGAAGAAATCTTAACCAATCATTTTTCAAATCAATGGTTAAGATGAAAGTGTAGGAGTAAGAATGAGTGCAAGGGTATCTTGGGAAAATCCTATTTATGGATTTTCTCTCTCCACATACAAGGCACATGCATATTCCACCCATATTTTTTAAACGTTCATAACTTTTTTATACGACATTATTTTTTCATAAAAATTTCACCGTAAAATCGAGTGTCTATTTATCTTTAATTTGAGTACCATATTGCTATATAAAATATGAAGACTAAAACAACCCACTAAAATGTGTTGTATTTCTATGTTGTATAACATTTTTGTGCTGGATTTTTGTACTATATTTTTTTGCTAAATTTTTTTTGCTGAATTTTTGTCTTAAATTTTTTTTTCTCAATTTTTTGTGCTGGATTTTTTGTACTATATTTTTTTGCTGAATTTTTTCGTGCTATATTTTTTTGTACTAGATTTTTTGTGCTATATTTTTTTGTACTACATTTTTTGTGCTATATTTTTTTGTACTAGATTTTTTTGTTGTATTTTTAAAAAACAAAAGGGGTGTCACATGTTATTTTCACTCCTATTTATAAGGACCAAAATGCCCTTCATTCCTACTTATTAGGAGTGCCACATGTCATCATCACAATCCTTTTTAGGCTACTTAGGCAAAATCCACTTTTTAGTGGATCCTTCCTCTCTCTCTCTCTCTCTCTATATATATATATATATATATATATATAGGGAGGAGCTCATGCGAGAACCACCCTTATTGTGAGAACCGCGAGAACCAATGTGAACACAACCTAAAATAGCTAAAAAAACCTAACCCCCACCCCCCCCCCCCCAAAAACCTAAACCACCCCCCCCCCCCCCCCCCCCAGCTAAATGCTAAAAACTAAAACCCCCAAAAAACCTAAAAAAAAACCTAACCCCCCCCCCCCCCCCAAAAAAAAACCTAAACCCCCCTCCCCCACCCACCAAAAACCTAACCCCCCCCCCCCCCCCCCCAAGCTAAAATGCTAAAAACTAAACCCCCAAAAAACATTAAAAAATCTAAATTTTTTTTTAATATTTTTTATGTTAAAATCGCTACTTTTAGAAGCCAAAAATTTTTTTATTTATTTATTTTTTTTTAAATTAAATTTTTTTTTTGTCTTCGAAAAGTAGCGATTTTTTCATAAAAATTATTAAAAAAAAAAATTGTGTGATTTTTAGCTATTTTTAGGCATTTTTTGTTGTGTTCACATTGGTTCTCGCGGTTCTCGCAATAAGAGGTGGTTCTCGCATGATCTTCTCCCTATATATATATATATATATAGTGTGAGGTTCATTGTGGAACACTAAAAAAGTGGGGAACACTCTTAAAAATTTAACTTAACATGTTAAAAATTAATTTTTTTAAATCTTTTTCAGCGCTTCTCCTTATATATACTTGTAGAAACATTTTTAATAAAAAAAATCAAAAACTAAAAATATTAAAAAAAAAACAATTAAAAAAAGGCTAAAAAAAAATTTCTAGAAAAATTATTTTTCTTGTTCGACTAGTTTCTCCTCCTTTTTATAAAGAAAAGCGCTAAAAATTTTAAAAAAAAATATTTTTAACATGTTAAGTTAATTCTATAAGATATAACTGTTTTTTAAACATTTTTTTTTTCATATTTTTAGTTTTTGATGTTTTTATTAAAAATGTTTCTACTTGTATTTATAAGAAAAAGCGCCGAAATTTTTTTTGAAAAAAATAATTTTTAACATGTTAAGAATAATTTTTAAGAGTGTTCTCCCGTTCCCCACTTTTTTAGTGTTCCCCAATGAACCTTCCCCTATATATATATATATATATATATATATATATAGGATTAGGTTCAAGAGTGAACACTAGTGTAGTTTGCGAACGTAGCGAACTAATCCTGGCCTTACATGTGTGTAGATCAATGTCTAGGATTTGATGATGAAATACACTAGTGTATTTTACGATTTGATGATAAAATCCTAGTCATCCACGTGTGTAAATCAATGGCCAAGATTTGTTCACTCAGTTCGCATATACATTAGTGTTCACTCTAGAACCCCACCCTATATATATATATATAGGGTAAGGATATATAGAAAACCACTTTTATTGAGAAAACCCGGGAAACTCAAAGCTCCCGACTTTTTTTTTTTTTGAAAAAATTACCACACGTAATATACATGTTTTTAAGAGTTTTGGGCAAAAAAAATCGAAAAAGCGCCGAGTATATATTTTTAAAAAAAATAAACAAGTTTTGGTGTAACGTATGTTCAGCGAATGTAACATATGTTACACCAAAACTTGTTTATTTTTTTTTAAATATCTACTCGGCGCTTTTTCGATTTTTTTTGCCCAAAACTCTTAAAAACATGTATATTACGTGTGGTAATTTTTTCAAAAAAAAAAGTCGGGAGCTTTGAGTTTCCCGGGTTTTCTCAATAAAAGTGGTTTTCTTTTTATCTTTAGTCTATATATATATATATATATATGGGTAAGATCAAATAAAAAGTTTATTTTGCCTAAGTAGGATAGGAATGAATCTTAACCATTCATTTTTCAAATCAATGGTTAAGATGAAATTGTAGGAAAAAGAATGAGTGCAAGGGTATCTTGGGAAAATCCTATTTATAGACTTTCTCTCTCCACATGCAAGGCACATGCATATTCCACCCCCATTTTTTAAACGTTCATAACTTTTTTATACGACATTATTTTTTTATAAAAATTTCACCGTAAAATCGAGCGTATTTTTATCTTTAATTTGAGTACCATATTGCTATATAAAATACGAAGACTAAAAAAACCCACTAAAATGTGTTGTATTTCTATGTTGTATAACATTTTTTTGTGCTGGATTTTTATACTATATTTTTGTGCTAAATTTTTTGTGCTGGATTTTTTTGTCTTAAATTTTTTTCCTCAATTTTTTGTGCTATATTTTTTTGTACTAGATTTTTTGTGCTATATTTTTTGTGCTAGATTTTTTTGTACTATATTTTTTGTTGTATTTTTAAAAAACAAAATGGGTGCCACATGTCATTTTCACTCCTATTTATAAGGACCAAAATGCCCTTCATTCCTACTTATTTGGAGTGTCACATGTCATAATCACAATCCTTCCCATACATATATATATATATATGGATAAGATCAAATAAAAAGTTTGTTTTGCCTAAGTAAGAGAAAAATCTTAACCATTCATTTTTCAAATCAATAGTTAAGATGAAAATGTAGGAAAAAAAGAAGTTCAAGGGTATCTTGGGAAAAATCTTATTTTTTAACTTTCTCTCTCTACATGCAAAACGCATGCATATTCCACCCCCATTTTTTAGATGTTCATAATTTTTTTATACGACATTATTTTTTCATAAAAAATTCACCATAAAATCGAGCGTCTTTTTATCTTTAATTTGAGTACCATATTGCTATATAAAATATGACGACTAAAAAGACCCACAAAAATGTATTGATTTTCTATGTTGTATAACATTTTTGTGCTAGATTTTTGTACTACATTTTTGTGCTAAATTTTTTGTGCTGAATTTTTTTGTCTTCAATTTTTTTTTCTAAATTTTTTGTGCTGGGTTTTTTGTACTAGATTTTTTTTGTGCTGAATTTTTCTTTGCTATATTTTTTTGTATTAGATTTTTTGTGCTATATTTTTTGTACTAGATTTTTTGTGCTATATTTTTTATACTAGATTTTTTGTTGTATTTTTTAGAAAACAAAAGGGGTGCCACATGTCATTTTCATATCCCTACTTATAAGGACCAAAATGTCACTCCTTCCTACATATAAGGAGTGTCACATGTCATTATTACAATCTTTCTTAGGCTACTTAGACAAAATCCACTTTTTAGTGGATCATTCCCCTATATATATATATATATATATATATATATATATATATATATATATATATATAGAGAGAGAGAGAGAGAGACATAGAGAGAGCGGCCGGTTATTATACAATTGACCTTAACGTACGATGCGTACGCTGTGAAAATATAACATGTGACTTCACAAACCCGGACAATCTATATCATGCGGCTTCATAAACCCGGACAACCTATAACATGCGGATTCACTAAACCATGATAACTATAAACATGCGGAATTCCTAAACTCACAAACTCGGACATCTATTAAAACATGCGGATTTTCTAAAACTCACAAACCCTGACAACTATAAACATGCGGAATTCCTAAACTCACAAACCCAGTCATCTATAAACATGCGGAATTATGCGGATTCACTAAACCCGGACCCCCTATAACATGCAGAATACTCACAGCGTACGCTCGTACGTTAAGGCCAATTGTATTTTATACTTTCTCTCTCTATATATATAGGAAAAGGATCCGTTAGGAACCACCCTTTATTGCGAGAACCGCGAAAACCAATGTGAACACAGCCAAAAATACTTAAAAAACACACAAAAAAATTTGTTTTAATATTTTCTTATAAAAAATCGCTACTTTTCGTCGTAAAAAAATTTGTGTGTTTTTTAGATTTTTTTTTAAGGTTTTTGTGGGGTTTAGCTTTATGGTTTTGTTTTTAGCATGGGTTGGGGGGGGGGGGGTTAGGTTTTTGGGGGGTTTAGCTTTATGGTTTATTTTTTAGCATTTAGCTTGGGTGGGGGTTGGGGGTGGGTTAGGTTTTTTTTCAGGTTTTGAGTGGTGGTGTAGTGGGTTTATTTTGTTGTGTTCACATTGGTTCTCGCAGTTCTCACATTATATATATATTATATATATATATATATATAGGATAGGGATCATGAGTGAACAACATCCTTGTTTGCGAACTGTGTGAACTAATCTTGGCCCTTGATTTTGTTTAAGATGTTAAGGGGTAGGATTGTCATTAACCATATAAAGTTAATTTTATTTTTTAAATTATATATAAAATTTTAAAGAGATTTATCACAATCAGTTACCAAACATGATAACTGATTCCTATAATCTTGTGATTTCAATATTTCCCTCAAATGAATCAAGATTCGAATGCAAGAAATTAAGCAGAAAATCAAAATCGCAAGTTTCTTTTCTTCGTTGTTCGATTTGGTTTTAGAACACCATCAGATCATCATCATCATCATCATTAACATCAATCAGTATTCGATCATTATCATCATCATCACGTCGTATTTCGTCTGAAGATCGATTAATCGGTGTACATTGATTTCCGGCGAACATTAATCGGAGAAGGCATAAGATTCCGGCGAACATTAATCGGTGTACATTGATTTCCGATGAACATTAATCTGGAAACATTAATTTGAAAACTTTGATTTTCGGCAGTTGCTGTATCATCGCAACCCAGGTTTGATTCTGAAAACTTTTTTCCGGCAGTCCACTTTAAACCTAGTTGTATCTGTTGTCCATTGATTTTCCCGACAAAAACATTGAAACATAGTTGTATTTTTGCTGGCAGGTCTTACCGCCTTTGAGCTTTTTTGTATGTGAAAGCTGCCATGTTTGATCAT